>CABPRJ010000498.1:49210-359397 GCA_902439185.1 Cinara cedri
AAAAAAAAAAAAAAAAAAAAAAAAAAAAATCGTTCGTTTAATAATTACCTACCTAAACGCAAGTTCTATTTCTAGATTCGTGTGTAAATATTAAACGGAATCGCTTTAAACAAACACATTAATATATTGTGTTCGTGTAATGAGTGTACGCATGTTATATTATGTTATTTAATAACACGCAATGGCAAACATAAAATTTAAACGCTACGATTTATAATATCATTATATTTTTCGTAGCGCCCGTACAAACTATTTCTAATGACACAATATTATTATTAAACGCGTCACGGCGAGACATTCTAAAGATAGGTGACAAAATCGTTAGGTAGGTGCATTACCTACCCTGTTTTCGTATAGGTATAATAATAAATTATTATGTGGACGGCGTTGTTGTTACGTGTCGGACGGTTTTCATTACCTACATTATCGTTAGTTGTATGGTCGTAGACGTTCGTCAAAATGATCTCTATTGACGTTTCTACTACCGAGTGGTTCGTTTGGGATGGCTGCACCCATCATTATCTCGGAATGTATTAACTTTTTTCAAGCATTTTTTTTTTTTTCTCTGACAATTGTCACACGGACGATGTTTCGCCGCTATTGTTCCCCTAGCTAAACTTCAAAAGTGGAATATAATGTCGTTAACGGGTTGACGGAAATCAAAAATGTCAAAACTAGAATTCATTTAAGCTGACGCACCGTCTATTTATGGGATTTTTAATGTACGTTGCCGTTTTAAAACCAAAAGTAGGTAGTCGTTTCATTCCCGAAAATAAGGGTGAACAAAAATTATGGTAATATACTATTTTAGAGCTGCTTGTTTCTTAAATTTTTGATAAAAAAAAAAAAAAAAAAAAAAAAAAACAAAACATAATTAACGTTTTGAAAAGTCAATAAATTCCGAGATAATGGGTGTATCCACTTAAATGGTTCACCCGGTGTAAGTAGATCTAAATAATATAACGATTGGTCGATCAATTTTAAACCCACGTATGTCATTCAATAAAAATATTATCAATAAAAAATCTAATACTCATGTATAATAAAATCAAATAAAGTGTATACGAAAAAAAAAATATTACCCGATGATGGCGTATGTTTTAAAAATAAAAAATATATACAGTGGAGCCTTGATAACTCGAATCGGTCTGGAACCAAAACAAAAAAAAATTATACGTACAAAAATGGGCTGTTCTCGGATATATTTTACATAATTCCTGTACACAATCTTATGCTTGGATAAGAGTTTTGTTAAAAGGAATTTCACGTCGTCATCATTATCCGACTTCGCGCCATTTGACTTGTTAGGAATTTCATCATCAGTAGTATTGTGTACATGTATACTCGTTGATTACATTTCGACCGAAGTATAAATCGATCCATTGAAAATAATGGGTAAATCGGTAAATATTTACGGCGTTGCCGATTTCATTGTTTTTAATTTTTGCGACTTATGTTTTCTACCAAAAATATTGCTTCAACCGAAAAATGAAAAGAGATCGATTTTGTTCCTTTTATCATATATCCACTGTTTAAGAAAATCATTTCGATATCTAAAGTAGTTTTCATAATAATTGGGAAAAGTCAAAAAAGATGAAAACTAAAATTGTTTTTCAAATTACAGCACAACGATTGCGTTATTTATAATTTGTACGGTTTATGTATTACGTCATAAATATTGTTCAAATAGAAAATCGACAAGACATCTATTGTTGGTGACCAAGAAAGTCGTTTTTTATTTGCGTTGTAGTTTTTTTTCAACAATGGATCAAAACCGAAAAATACGTATAAAGAATTATTTATGAAAATAAGCCTTTTATTGTTTAATTTTTTTTAATGTAATTGACTTGAAAATATTCGTTGTGATTTGACATTTTGACAAAATACTTATGTTTTCTTTTTCTAGACGTTGCAAAATTTTTAATTAAACATTTTTTTTTTTGTGAACAACTTTTGTATCAGTAATTTTGCTCCGATTTACAATGATAGCATTTTTTTTGAAAGGAACTCTGACTGAAGTGGTACTTTGAGGATGTAATTTTGATTTTCTCAGCTGTTCTAATAATAAATTAGAAAAACCGGGACTAATCGTAGGAAAAACGGAAAAATAGGTACAATATTAAACAAATATTATTAAAGAAAACATTTAATGCATGTGTAATTATTTTACCTTAGTATGACCTATATATTGTTGACAAAGCAACACTATTAATCGGACTAAGCTCATAATCGGTTTTTCGTTAGTAATGGTTAATCGTTGCGTACAGACATACATTAAATTTCCTCTCTACTACCTTCCCAACTTCTCACCTATAACAGTGGCCCACGCACGTGTGAAGTACGTCCGTTATTTTAATCCTGTATCTAGTTGTAAAGATATACACATATTTGTACACTATAAATACATTGACATTGTAAATGTAAAAAATTTAATGTACTCGAGTATGCTGAATCGTTTTAAATTGATTATAATATATTATAATATTGCATCATTTCAAACACGATTATATTAACAGTTAGGAAATCTTTGTGTTCGTCGTATGCTGTTTGATTGTAGGTTTTCAATCACTTTTCTCAGACGTTTACGTAATATTTATAATAATATATTGTATTCTTTAATATATTCGAGCTTTGCGATTTTTATTTCCATTCTTATATTATTATATAATATGAAAGCTTTTAATGCGGGAGTTGAATTTTCTACCCGTCATTCGTATAGCCCACCCACCCTATTCTCCCCTCACGGTTAACATCAAATCACTCGGAAATTATAAAACTTTGTATAAAAATATTCACTATAAAACTGAAGGGAAACTAGGGAAAAAGAAATTTAGAAAATTGCTACGACGTTATTTGGTAACTTAATGAACATTTTTACTTTTTTTGTTAAATAAAAATCGTTTGTACATTCTTTTGTGTATGTTTTTTGATAGAGCAATAAAGTAGCTTTAGAATTAAGATTTAAAAAAAATATACATTGTAAAGTTGAAGAGTAATAAAGATACGGGGTTTAATATCGGTTTTATAAGAAAAAAATTTAACTGTTCATAAAAAAAAACCAAAAAGAACAAAGATTTAGACCCACGTCAGAAAAAAGGGGTTTTATCCGTAATTTATGTATATTTTGGTATGACCGGCAACCGGTCGTTTCCGCCCGGTATACTATTTTGTATTGTTAGTATGTTAATATTCAAAATACGTTCTCTTCATACACATACATAGATTTCATTTCATATAAACACAAAAAATATTGTTGATTTATCCGTCGCGGATTAAACATTGTTGAAATAACGACGTCAAATTACGCCTTAAAATAAATTTATTATTATTATTATACTGTCCATAATATTTCTCATCGTGTCTGTTCAGTTACGACTTATATTTGAACACGTATTTTATTTTTTTTATTTTTTTATCGCATATATAACTTTGCAAACATATTTTCGTACAAGTGTTTATTTAATAACATTTCTTCGGCGTATTGATAATACACGTGAATCCTACAGTTCTAATTATTATAATCGATTAACTGCAATAATCCGCGCACCGTACGCATGTCCCATATTTTTTTGCTCGCATACCTTTAGAGTTTTTTTACATATGTCTAATTACGTTATTAGATTCGAAAACGAATAGAGCACTTAGCGAAAAAGCCATACAGTTATATAGCTATATAGCTTTCAGTATACAAACTGAACTACTCTGTATTCTACATTATATAACATCCCAACTTACCATCCGCCCAGTAGTGGCCTGCGCACGATGTGTGCGGTTTTTAGATTCTAAGTGAAGCGAGGAATGTGTTGGTCTGACAATGATGTTTATATTTTTTTTCTGTAGACAACTTTACTATCAGCAATTTTGCTTCGATTTACAATTGTACTAACACTTTTTCTGAAAGGACATCGGACGGGGCTGGTACTTTAAGGAAGTCATTTTTTGATTTTCCCAGGAGTTTTCCCAATAAATGGAAAAAACGGGAAAATGTAGGAAAAACAAGAAAATAGGTAAAATATTAAACAAATATTATTAAAGAAAATGATTTAATTATTAATTAAATTATTTTATACGATAACATGACATATATTGTTGACAAAGCAACACTATCAACCAAATTCTGCTTAGAATCGTTTTTTCGTTTGCAATGGTTTATCGTTGCATACAGATATACTTTGAAATCCCGTTTATATCCTACCTTCCCAACTTTCCATCTACAACAGTGGCTACACTCGTCCCCGTTATCCTAGGACAGTTTCTTTTCCTCAAAAAAATAAATAAAAATAAAAATCAAAATATTTAATTGCATTTCTTTTCACAGAGTGATTATGCATTATTATAAAACGTTTGTCGTGTTATCGTTATGAATTCATATTTCGCAGTACCGTACAAAATCACTCCGGAGCTGCTTTATAATTTACGAGGCTTTTAAAAATTCAGGACGGTGGCGATGTGTACTTGTTCGTAATGAATACGGGTCGATCTCCAGTTTGTTTCACAAAACACTGCGTCGTTTATTTACGCTGTATCTACAAACATATTCCGGACGTTTTTTAGTTTTAAAATTTTCTCGTGACGGTGTATAACGTTTCATATAATTTCGTTATATTTTTAAAATGATACCGAAAAAATAATAAAACGACTTTCACGCCAAAATCCACCTTTAAACATTTCGTAGCTGCTACACAAAAAGTATTTAATTAAAATTTCAAACTTTGCTGATAAACTATACAATAATTTGTAATATTCACAAATCAAAAATGGCTAGAAAATCACAAATTCATTATAGTTGGTCTAAGTTATTGTTTTAAGGAATATGTGAAAAAGTCATTGAATTTAACCTTAATAATAATAAGGTTCAAATTAATTGAAAAATCACAAGGTCGAATCGATAAAATTTAACTAAAGACAAATTTGTATGTGTATTCGGGAAAAAATCACGGGTTAACAAATATAAATCATTTAGAGATATATTTCAAGGATGACTAAATCCCACGGAATTATAGAACGTCGAATTCATACCACTTGATGTAGCTTATATGAAGTATGTCTCCATGACGTCAGTCAAGGAACGTTGGTTCAGTCAGCATAAAAACATTTTTCGATCGTCAAATCGTAAATTCTTTGCATATTTAAATCTCAGGAAAGAAATTTCGCATTGTTTCAAAAATTAGATAAGTGATAATTACATACATTCAATTTTTTTTTTTTACTATTTCTTTATTTTTTTTTTGTTAAATTATATTTATTTTATTTTGTTTTGGGTTTTTTTTACACATTTTAATAAAATTAAGTATATATTTTGGTTTTTTTTTTTATTTCAGTACAATCCATTCTTTATTTACTATCATCCAATATAAGTATCTTCATGTTTAATACAAACTCAGGGAAAGTTTAAACAAATTCAGAAACGTAGGTATAGAAGTGTTCTCATAAATATGCATTTTAATGAATACTTAAACAAAAAAATAATAAAAAAAATAAAATTTATTTTAAAATATAATTATGATATGTCTCTTTTGCAACTTTATGTGTATACGTACTATATTATACAGAAATACACACACCTCTGGTAGCTGCATATTTCTTGGTGAATCATGAACAAAGACAGTAATCATATCAATTCCTTTCATTGTCGCTAAAAAGTGTTCCTTAATTAGTTTTCAAACAGTCCCGGTGGAGAAAATAACGCTCTTTTGGGACAATAATTGGAAATGTAGTTAACACTCAAATCGGAAAATAGTATTATTATTACTATTGTTATTATTTTTTATGCATGTGACATACATAAACACGACCAGCGGGAGAAGGGGCTAAAGGGGCAATAGTCCCTCTCTCCTTCGTGAGGGACTAAGGACTGTAAAGGAATATAAGTCATAGATCAAATTATCTTGCACGTTGTTAAAAAAAATTAGAAGATCTTCTTCATAGTGAATATTAACGTTTTCTCTGTGATTAGATATGGATTTTACTACTATATCACACTGTAATTCTAAAGGAATATTAGAGGTTTAACTTGCTGGATAGATTCCGATTTTTGAAAAATTATCAAACTTAATCCCCTGTTTTTCACAAAGGTTATTATCAAACATAAAATTATTTTCATCATTTTTAATTTCAATTAAACCATTATCAGATACTTTTATATTAATTTTTAAAATTTTATTTAATTGTTCTATGGTATAGTTCGATCTATAAACATTAATAATTAAACCGTTATCAAAATATATGTTTCCTTTTATGTTGCTTAAATATTTTTCATTATTTAAATTTGAATTTCGGCACAGCTCATTTGCGCCAAAATAAAGAAGTTACTTTTTTTTATCGATCGTCCATTTGAGCCAAATTAACCTTCGTATATTGCACGATTATGTATACTACCAGAGTTAATTTTATTTTACTTAGTTACAAGTTGTTTTATGTTACTTTTTGTTTCTTTAATAATACAAAATAAATATAAATTTTTATTAAAACAACGTAATTACATGATAGTTAATTTAACATAATGGCCAATTTTTAATATTATTTTTAGCACTTAAATAAATACTTATTATACAAATTTTAAAATTACCAATACATTTTTACAATAATTGTTAATAATTTGTATATTTATACAAATTGTTTTCAAATAAATAATAATATTCAATAATTCGCGTTTTTATTAAAATTTTTTTAAAAAGTAGTTTTGAAAAAGACATCATAGGGTAATGAGGACGGGTGCAGCCACAGTAATAGGTAATTTAATATATATATATCTCTGAGCAACGATGAATCATTACTAACGAAAAAACGATTCTGACCGGAGTTTGTTTGATAGTGTGGCTTCGAAATAAACATTATTGTAAAATCATAAGCTTCTTCGCTCCATTCAGAATCTAAAATAACATTTGTGTAATCGTGTAATATATGCAGGTAAATTTGGCGCAAATGGGCGTTTGTATATCAGACGTAAGGGTAATTTAGTTTGCTTATAAATACTGAAAGCTAGCTGATAAATCATGTAAATCGTAAAACGATTCAGAATGGAGCACGGTAAACCGGTATTAGTCGCGTTTACTTTCCTGGTAACCTGCAGCGATAACCGGTAACCCGGAAATCGACGAAAATAAAAACGATGTTTCTTTTTTCAAATAAAGTACGGCTAGCCAAAAAATTCACATCGCTTATGGGCAAGTGGGCAAAACATGAAAAACCTGAGTATTTTTACAAACTGAAAATGCGTTTTTCGAGTAAAAAAAAAAAAGAACGTATTTTCAGTAAAATTAATAACAATAGTTATAGTTTACTTACACTCGGAATAAAATAAATTAGCAAAAATTATAATAAATAAACATTTTTTATCAATTTCATACTTTAGAGAGATCATATTTTAAATTTTCTAAGCGGTTTTCATTACAATCGGAAAAAACATAGGAAAACGGGAAAATTTACGAAAATATAATACTGTAACTATACTGCATAATTTTATTATTTTGAAATTTGTTTTTTGTTGTTGTTCAGTTAAAAATGTTCGTAGAGACTTGAGAAATTGTCAGACCAAACAGAAATGCTTAATAATTTAACAGGGAGTTCATTATAAGTTGTACTTAGTGGTCAATAAGAAAAAGTTGAGTTTAATGGAGTATTTTTTTTTCATAAGAATTTTAATATCAAATTTCGACGAAAATCATAAATAATAAGGCCTTTTAAATTATGTATAACTGAACTCCGCTCAATCGTTTTGTTTTTAGTATGAATCCAAGAATCCTAATTTAGTGATTGTATAACAGTACAAAATTTAAATCATTTAAATTATAGTTGTCATGGTTGAACTAATTTGAAAGTATCTCACATCAACTTTAAAACAAAAAAAAAATTATTTATTACAGTTTAAAATTTATTTCTATCACAGCACAATTTTGGTTTTTTGTTTTCTGAAAAGTTAAAAACTGGACTTGGATCGTTATACCTCAAGTTGTAATATCGTTCGGAATAATTATAACCTCTACTAATATCAGGTGATCCATTTAAGTTAGTACACTCATTATCTTGGAAAATATTTATATTTTTCGGATTTTGTTTTCTAAAATGTTTAAGAAACAAGCAGCTCTACAATTTTATTTTATATTATTTTTCGCCACCCTTATTTTTCATAGTAAAATCACAACCTACTTTTGATTTTCAAATAGCAACCTACTTTAAAAAAAAGTCCACGCATAGATTGAGTGTTAGTTCAAATAATTTTAGTGTTGACATTTTTGATTTCCGTCGATTCTTTGACGAGATATTCCACTTTTAAGTTTCGATTGGAGGAGAGTAGTGGTGAATTATTAACACGCCACGCGTCGTATCGTCACACAAATGAAACTCCACTACTTTCCTTAATCCCCCGAAAATAAAGGTAACAAAAAATAACAAAAGTATAAAATTGTAGAGTAGTTTTTTTTAAAATTTTCTAGAAGACAAATTTCGAAAAAAGTTAATACTTTCCGAGATAATGAGTGTACCTACTTAAATGGATCACCTGGTAGGTGTAATAAAATATATGAACTCCTGTTTTTAACAATATAATGACTGTTAGAAAAAAACAAAAAGAAAAAAGAAAAAAATTGGACGACTTTTACATAAATACGATTGTTACGTTAAGAACCTAATCGTAACGTATAATAATACATTTTGCAAGATTATCAAACCAATAGGCGCGAAAAGTTTTTTAGGGGTTATAGAGGACGGAGTTCAATCGTGTATTGTAATAATTAGGGAAATTAATTTAATCCATATATTTTAGATAGTGTATTGTTTTTACAATGAAGTTTTTTTTTCATCGTACAATTTTTCTACCAGCAATTTTACTCCGATTTTCAAATACAGCATTTTTTCTGAAAGGAAATCTGACTGAAGTGGTACTTTAAGGAGGTCATTTTTTGATTTTTCAATGGGTTTTCATAATAAACGGGGAAAACGTACGAAATGTATTATTTTCAAATCGTTATTATTATACGGTCTTTTAAAACCGTGCTAAACCGAACCCCGCTCGAAATCGTTTTTCGTAAGCGAACATTAACAGTCGCGTACGGATGTACATTAAATTTTCTCCTCTACCTTTCCAACACTATGTGTGGCCCACTCATCGTGCGAACTGTGTCCGTTTGTTTTTTTTTTGCGAAGTCTACAAGTGTGCGTTACATAATATGGGCGCAGCACACCTCGGGTTTTCCGTTTCGATACCTGTATCCCCCTTGCCCCCTCAACGGTAATGGTGGCGCCTATTCAAAACGGATATTGTCGTAGCGGTTTTTTTTTTTCGTTATTACGACCGAGGGGCGCAAGGCGTTTCGGCGGGAATACAAATTATCATTATAACAATATAAGAGTATTCGCGATCCCGGTCGCAAACTCGGACGCGTATACGCATGCGCAGCCGACGCCTGACGAGACCGGACCCGGCCGCGTGTGTACCTTTTGTATTATAAGCGTACGCGCTCGCTCCTCTCTCCCGTGTTCATTCGGTCCCGGTCCGCTCAGTCCGTATCACGTATCCCGCCACGGCATATTGTAAAACGTAACAGATTTTTCTCGAGTCTCGATCGAAAACGCATTAAAAACGACCGGTACCACGTACACGATTTTATAACATATTTTTACTCGTTTTTATTTTTTATTTTTTATTTTTTTTTTTTAATTTTTTTTTTCAATCCGAATCGCTTCTCGTACGTTATAGTATTAAACCGCGTTTACGTATTTCTCCGCGGGTTTTTATTATTATTATTATTATTATTTTTTTCGGTCGATGACATTTTAATATCATCACACGTTTCGGATCGGATCGGCGGGTTTTTTCGTTTTTTTTTTTTTGTTTTTCATTTTGTTTTCACCGATCGACCGCACGCGGCACCGTCCGAAGTATGAATAATAATATTTTAACGACGATAATATCATAACAATTGTATACAGTAAGGCGTCTCTCGGTCCCCCCCTATCCCCCCAGACCCCGGTTATTGTAGAGGGAAACACAAAAAAAAAATAATGGAAACGATATTCTCCTCTTCGGGCCAGTACAATACCAACGCGTCCGGCGAATACGACGAGAAAAACATTTGGGTAAGTATATATTATGCGAGACGTATACAACGGTTATTTTTTTTTATTTATATTTTTCCCGGCGCGGTGACGACGACAACGACGCGTTCGATAATATTATTTTTACAGCGTTTTTATTATTACTGTCATTAATATCGGCTCGTTCTATGTATAGAGCGTAATGTCCGTCGCCGCCGTCGCCGTCGCCGACGCCGCCGTACTTGACTTTGTCGAGCCCCGGAGACGGTTCGCCGACAATATTTTGGCGCGAAATCGTCCGGCCGTTCGCTTTTTAACTGCGGACGTTTTGTACCTACACGCATGATGCTGACCGTCGTCGTCGTCGTCGTCGCGCGCGATCGATCCGTACAAAATCGTTGAACTCATAAACTATCAATTGTGGTCATAGAGACAATAAAAAAAAAAAAAAACAAAAACGTTTTCTAAACGACTCGCCCGTACCTGTATAATATTCGAACTCGTTACGAATAATAACAATATCCGTATTTCGGTGTATTTCCAGTAAAAAAAGAAATAATATGCCCTTCAAATCCCTCCCCCGTAACGTCTTCGTGGACGACAGCGCGTATAAATTCCACTGATTGTACCTTTTTTTTTTTTTCATTTTTCTAAGCTGCTGAATGTTACCTGTTCGTTTTTTCACGCATTACGCATTCAGACCAATAAGCCCGATTGATATAAACATAATAATATACCTACTTCTTACACTACTTTCCCAAATGGCCTATGATGCCGAGGGTACTATTAATAAAAAAACAAATATATAATATATGTATATACTTACAGCGGTCCGATTTATGTTTTGAAAAATGATTTGCCTTCGTGTAAAGAAAATATTATCATTTTTTTTTTTTTTTTTTTTTTTGTGTTACTTTATTAAGAGTTTATTTCTAAGAAGAACAAGAAACCTGAACTCATCACGCACTTTGACTAAGCTAATTAATCAGAAAAAAAAAACCCGACCCAACTATTCAAACTACAAAACATGTACAGTACATAAACAATTCAAATGTATTTTCAAAGTTAATATCGGGCGAGCTGTATAGTATCGGTGAATTTTACTCTCGTTTATTGGTCTGAAACGTTATATTCGTCCGTGAATCGGACAGTAGATCAGTGGAAAAGTCTTATTTAATAATAAGATGCGGTTGTCAAAAACGGTAAAAAATTAATTTTCACATGTTTATGAAAAAGAGCTTTTCACTCCGTGTGTAAGTTTGTTCGTTTGTTAGGGTCAAATCTTGTAGTTTTCTACCTCATTTCCTACCCCTCTTACACCGAATATTTACCGTTTATTATGGTATTGATATTATTTTTTTATTATCTTTTAAAATATGTCACAGACAAGTTTTTAAAATATGCGTTAGTTAATAAAAAATAATATATTATAAAATGCAACTTTAAAATGCATTAGATAATATTATTGTTAGATGCAGACGTTAGATAATAATAATAGTTGAGGAATTTTTTCTTTTCGAATAATCCTGACAAAATTATTGTCATTCCTCCTTATCGATATTGGTCTGATGCGATAGCACCGTTGCATTGGGGCAATCATATAATTTCAACTCCTCCCCCCCTTCCTAAATAAAATATAGATAAAACGTTGTGCATAAAAAAAAGAAATATTCAAATTCAGTTTTCAATAATTTTATTAGTTAATCAGTCGTGAATAAAAATATTTGACATTCAAATTTCAAATAAATAACATTTCATTATTCTGCTACACAACTAATATTGTGGTTTCGAAAAATTAGTCGAAATCGATTATAACTCTATGTAATTATCACTGTTTATTGAATAAAAAACATGTAATTTGATACGTATTAAATTATGGCAAATTGGCAACGCTTTGTAAATATATCTTACAAAAAAGAAAATCAATTTTGTTTTTACTTTTAAGTTATTTTTTCACCTAAGGATGTGCTTAAGTCAGGGCTCGAAATGAACAGAAATGGATTTCGGGTTTACATTTTCACAAAGAAGAAAAATTAACATTGCTATCCATAAATCAGTAAAACTAAAAAAGGACATACTTCGCACGATGGGTGAGCTACTGTTATAGATGAGAAGTTTATATAAATCCTTACTAACGATTAATCATTGCTGATGAAAAACGATTCTGAGCGGAGTTCATAAATATTTCACGATTTTTGTCAAAATTTGATATTGAAATTCTTATAACAACAAAAAAAAAAAAAAAAATACTTCATTAAATTCAACTTTTTATTGTTAACCACTAAGTAAAACTCATAATGAACTGCTGTTAAATTTTTAGAGCATTTCTATTTGGTCTAACAATTTTATCCGTAATAAGTACCTATCAAATAAAAATTACCTAAACAACTCGCAAAATTAAAATGTCTCTAAATAACTCACGTGTGGCTTAAATTTTCTAAAAATTTGGTAAAATTTTCAATTTTTCAACTTTAAATATTTTATTTATACGTATTCCTACAATATAACTTAATCAGCTATGCCGTAATAATTTGGAACCCGGAAATTAAAAATTTAAATTTAAATTTATTATTTAATATTTTTTAATTTGTTTGTTATTATGATATTTATCATATATTTTTAAACAGTTTTGTAAAGATAATATGATAACTTATACAGTAGAGAAAGGTGTAATTATGATAATACAAAAAATAATAATAATTAAAATTAGTATGTGTATCAGTAAATGTTATTTAAATACGAGAATAATAGAATATATTGTATGAATTAAAATTTTATCTTTCTCGAATTGATTGAAGCAAATTCTTCTATAACGCCTTTATAATCGATATTCATTGTTATTTTATTACATTGATAATATTGCTGATTTAGTTGTTCTTTATTGGGACACAGTTGATTATAAGGACGTTTTGATTAATTTGAATTTATTTATAATTTTTATGGACAAAATCCAATTTACAATATAGTAATAATGGTAACAGTAATAACATAATAATACCTAATAATTAATAATAGCTTACCTATTAACACGAATTAAAATAAAACAACATTATAAATTATTAGTTACATAGATATAAACCTATAAAACTGGGAGTAAGAGTAGAAGTTTATATATAAATATTACAAAACAATAATAAAAAGATAAAATAACAAATCAGGTTAACACAATGATTACTTGAATAATTTATTAAGAATTTAATTGTTTCCAGAAAACACCAAAGTATTAAAGGGGTCATTTGACATGTAACTTTGAGAGTAGGTAATGTGAAATATAAAATAAATGATTATTGCGAAAGTTATGCGTACCTATTAATTTTAAAATTCATCTGGCTAAGTAGAAATGAACCATCGATCTCGTTATTCATCGATTTAAAAAAAAACGGTGTTATACCTAGGTAATATTTTTGCGTGTTTTTAAAGATTCTGAGTTTAAATATTAAAAAAATATTTTCGTAACCAGAGTGGAGAGTTCTTAGGGTATTAGATTTAAAGTATATAAATCGGATGACTTTGTTTTGCACTTATTCAAGTTGGTCGCAATGACCAATGCTGGTATTTTACAAAATTAAAGAGGCATATTTGAGAGTTGAATGGATACGTGAGGTAGATAGACATTTGATGGTTAGTGAATTGTGGAATTCGGAACAGTTTCGCTTTACCATACCAAAACAGATAACGCTTTATTTTTACGAAAGGAATGTCCACCTCCACATTATCGTAGGGCAGCTTTTTTTTTTTTATTTTAATGAACTCGCTGAAAGTTTTATCAAATCATCAAATTTATTATATACATCATTAGGCTCACTATCTACAATAATGTTATCCAGTTAATTGTTTAACAACTACTACGGCCTGGTAGTTTAGTGTATTCAGTGATAATAAAATTTATTTTTTGTTCGTGCGTAATTAAACTAATTATTATTGTTATTGTTCGATCGGAGTCGTCGTAATAATAGTAATAACTCATAATATTATAACATCATTTCGTCCAATTATCTAGTGAGATAATAGTTATTGACATAATGGCACTGTAGGCGATGTGGGTTTGTCAAAAACTAAAAAGCTCATCTGATTTAACCACAATGTAATATTGTAGCTGAAGATCTGAAGTTACCTCTGTACGATCTTTCCCTTTTGACATTCGTTACACATGATATACTAATTAATTTTAATTCTTATTGATAAAAACCTCACAGTGCACGCTCCCAGTTACGTGGAAACTTATCCATAGGGCTCTGAAAACCTTTCCTGAACAACCTATGTCGCAACATTGGTCCCCTAACCACGTTACACCCAAGTATCCAAACAAATTTATACATTTTTAGATTCCAAGTACCTATACAGTATTATATATCGAAGAAGCTATGCTATTAAAGTATAATTGTCTATTTAAGATGTGTTTTTTCTTGGAGTACACGCAGTAAGTTTTCGCCAAAACCAATGATCCGCGATAAGATACGGAATTTCCACTCTGTAATTATTGGTACATTTTTTGAAATTCTCTAGAGTTCATACGCTCTCTTTTTATTCTTTTTTGTTAATGCGCCAAATGTTTTAAATTGTTCATATCGTGCGCTAGAAAATGCGAATTCGTCTATTTTTGACAGATTTTCTAAAAAAAAAAAAATGGAAAAAAAAAACTGACAACAAATAACGATTGATCGGTTTTATTTGTATATATTATTGTACCTCGGCTACAAGGTATACAAATCGCTCAGAAACGGTTTTTAAATGTAATGATTTATCGTTGGCTTCGGTGCACAAATTAAATTATAGGTATCCTATTTCATCTCAACATTCACGTGTACAATAGTGGTGCCTACCCACGGCACGGAAATGTTTTTCATATACATAATAAAACCACAAAAACCTATGGTTTTTTAAAATTATTTTAGCATTGAATCGTGATTTTTATTTTTTTGCTTTTTATGCGCCATCCTCGTCCTCATTAAAAGTATTTCTGCGCCTTATCGCAATGCCTGCAGACGCTGTTGATTGCATGTACATTGTACAATCACGAAATGTAACAAATAGTATTTTGTTATCTACGACTGGGACTCGTGAATTTAAAGCTGCGACGAAGATAGCTTGCTCGAAAATATTTTGATAACGTTCATAATCTATACGATAATAATTATACCTATTGCGCTTTTTGTCATTTGAAATTTTATTATTAACGGGGTTTATTTTGTATCGAGTATTTGTTAATTTGTATATTAGGCAGGTGATATACAGGGTGATTCACTAAGCATGCTTACTCCATTTTTTTAAAATTTTTTTGGTTAAATATTGCATATATTCAAATTCTGATTTTTTGAAATTTTTAAGTGTAGTTAAAACTGATATTTTCGAATACTTGGATTTTTCACAACGTTTAAGGAGTACTTGAAAGTTAAAAAAATAAGAATTTGAATATAATATGCAAAATTTAACAGGAAAAACGTGTTAAGACGTTTAGCGAATCATTTTTTATATAGTTGTTATATTATTTCGCGTTATTTAATTCGAATCGATAAATACTACTGTATTATAACAGTCCGTGTACAGAAGAATAATTAGAGATTTTAGGCGTTTTAATTGAATCGATTCGAATCGCGCGTACGAATTAAATGGTTTTTATAACGATCGCGTTGATTTAGGTACATTTCGACCACGAAAATACCAACTAGTGAAAAAAATTATAATCAATTAATAATGATAATACTCGTATATATGGGTATACTTATTGTTTTTTTATTACCTTGCTGGTGCGCGAATATAAAGATCATAATAATTATTCCGATAATAGTAGTTTGTTGTACACTGCTCGTAGGTACGGATGTATAATGTATGAAAGAACTCCAAGGTTACCTATTTTTCCACCGTGTATACGCTCGCCGCGCAGCGTTCAGTTTTCACAATCGGCCAACCGTGAAAAATATCAAAAATTTTCTCACGAAAAATTATTATAATACAAACTTAAAAACGGTATCTGTACTTGAATCGCCGCGTGTACAATTATTTTAATTATATTTTCATTATACACAATACACATTGAAAACATTAAATTCATAATATTAAAGTATCATTTGGAAATGTACGCGTATAGGTATAATACTCAGTGGCGTGCCCAGGAATTATCAATGGGAGGGGATGTGGCAAATAACAATCATGAATAAATCATTTATGCGTCTTCTATACCCAAATTGACTATGGGAATTGGTAATTTAAAAGCCGGATCCTAAAAAAAGGCCAATTTCGAATCAATAAGTGGAGTTTTTCCTAGTAACTTGGCTGAAATGTGTGCATTTCGACATTAACATTAGATTACTCATATTTTTTTGTATTTTAAGCTAATGGGGGGGAGGAGTATAACCCCCCCTCTCCTGTGCACGCCACTGATAATAATTGTATAATATTATACAGTGTGTATCCGCAAGATTCGACAATTTATTGTAAAGGAAAACGTCAAATGCTACAGAAACAACCACGCGATGTATCTACTTTTTTTTTCCCCCCAAACAACTTTGATCAATATTTGTATTATTTTTTTTTTTATCTCGAAAATTACCCGAGATAAAGCCGCCTAAAGTCGACAAAACAAAAAAATACGTTTTTTTCCCTCTATTCCAGTTAATAATAAATCAAATGTCACTAAGCTCGTGAGCTTAGTGTAACGTTTAAGATTATAAATCGACTATTATTTGCTTAACTTTTATTACCCGTTAACGGCCTCGTCTTGCAATTTTATCGGAGAAAAATGACGATGTTTATTACGTCGAGCTCCCCCTCTCCTACCCCATACCTAATCGATATAATAAGCCTAATTTAAAACGTAACGTCGTCGCGGCGGACCGTGAAAACCAACATTTTAACAATTCACGTCATATTATTATTAACGTATAGAGCAGCGTTTCTGAACTCTGGGAACCCGCGTGAAGTTATTCGCGGGGTTCGCGGGAAAGAAATGGCGAAAAAAGTGAAATTTGTTGTATTCGATTGAAATGGCTTGTTATTTGTGAAATATTGTAAATCGGTTTTTCATAATATAATCTAAGCGTGTAATGGGTATAATGTTATGCGTATATAATATACCATTATAGGCGTGTACACTATAGATTTCATCCAATCCGATGGCGTAGCGTAGCCCGGGGGTCCGTAAAGCGAGAGGTCAAGGGGTACGCGAAGGAAAAAAACGACGAAAAACGCCGGTATATAGCGTTATGATGTTATTATTGGAGTGCACCCCGGCGAGTAATCCGTTCAATTGTTATAATATTATAAATGCGTAAATAAATCAGGCGTTTGCGTCCTATATTGCATACCGATAGCGACGGCGAACGCTGTTGAATGCCGATATTATTATTAATTCAATGGACATTAACGTTCTAATGATATTTTAGGCTGCCGGATCTAAATTAAATAAATATCAAACCGTTTATTGTAGATAACGAACACGATAATACAAAATATGCCCACCAATATTAAACAACGGTTATAAACAACCTGTCGGTCGGAAAACCTGAATCGTATATCGAACCCTACCGCAATCATAACGCTAAGACGCGTAGCGACAGAGAATTATTATTTGTAGCCGTGTTATGATCGGCGGTGTTCCCGTGGGGTGGGTACACTATAAATATGTTATTATACGCCGTATAATCTCGACATTTCATTAATAATTTACGGGCATACTACACTGTGCATTATGTACTCTCGATAATATTTGAAACGAAACATTATCCGTTGTGTTTGAACGTTTACTGTTGCCTGTTGCCTGTTGCTAATGCCGCTAAAAACCGTACGTAAAGAGGAAAAGCTACAAAGGCTCCGCGGCGGAAATTTTTGTACACAATAATACGCGCGTTTTATACCGCTAATAGCCGAGAACTTTTTAATGTTTGACTGTGTATACAATGTACATCACTCGTCGACGACATTGTCAGACGAGCACGACAGCAATCTCGTTTCGCGATTTTCACTGTGGGGATGACAATAATACGTATTGTTTATAATCAAAGGGACGAGAGATTATTCCATTAACGGATTTTACGGGATACACTGCAATAACGTGTTCAGGTTCGAGTAAGAGACCGCGTAAAACGAACGAATCGAGAATTGAACTACTTTATTACATTTAATTTGTACTCTGCTGCCGTCGCAGTTATAGTCGCAACCACAAATCGCAACTCGCTAATATCCAGCGAACGATAAGCCTTTTGTTAAGTAGACGCCGCCGCCGTTCGCTATCTGTTTAATATGTCTTTTCGATATTGTTACGTCGATCTTTTATTGCCGAAAACTCCATTACGGTCGTATTTCTATTGGACATTATTTTGTACAAAATTAATAGGTACAATATAAATTGCCATTTTTATATCTGCGCACAAACGTAAATTATTAATTTGTGTTCGAAAATAATTAATTCGAACGTCGTACCTATTGCCAAAGGACTGCAGAGATTAGCGGTTATTTTTAGAAAAAAAAATAATGTATCGCCTGATCTTTGATGTCCAAACTAATGAACGAAGGAGGAGATTACACGATGCCGTTATAAAACGATAAACTTCGAGTTCAGTTTCAAAGGCCAGGTATAATATTACAGAGGTCGTTAAAAGAAGACTGGCGTGGTCGAACCAAGCGTGACGTAATCAAGGATCTTCGTTAAGCAGGTTATTGAGAAAGACCCTACAGTGAAAAGTCCTTAAGAAAGACCGTGGTTAAGATGGGCAGAAAACATTAATAAAGCGGATAACATACGATTCGGCAGAAGTCCGTGGTACAAGATTTATTTTTTTTTTCAACTTTAATATAACACGATTCCGAATATAAATATTGGTACGACGTTACCGGTTATTGTAAAAAAAAAAAAAAACAACTAGGTAACAGTTAATATGAGTACAAAATGCGATCGCAGTAGTTACACGCGTAATCGAATAGGTAACTGATGAGTCAGTAAGATAAGCTCTGGCGTGTATTGTTCCTATTTTCCTACTTAAAAATGCTCAATATTGTTGTTTATTTTCTTCTTCAAAATTTCTAAAAACACGGTGTCGTAAACTTGTAACGTTCTGAATGATTAAGTCCCTTTAAATCCGTAGCGAATTTTTCGCTCCGATGCGTTCGCGGAACACCTTGCGCTGCCATACCGCTGACCATTCGATCGAAAACCCATTCATTATATCTGTCAACTGCTCGAATATAATATTATTTCCGTTCCGTCGAACAACGATGATTTCGGCGACCACACGATTGTTTCGCCCGAAACGTCGACGTCGCAAAGAAATTTAATGTACGGAATCGTGGTGTAGCTACCTGTGCAGAATCGTAAAAAGTACATCCGATCAAGGTAACCCGACGGACAGAAGATGCCGAGAAAACCGGAATAAGTTTCGTATTTGTTGGTAATTTATTTTTTAATGGATTTATTTAAATGGGCTCAAGGATGCCTAGTGGCCGAAGCCAATGAACCGTATAGTCGAAGTACGAGTACATACTTCGTGTATATTAATTTGTTGAAAAAAAAAAATGTACATTACATTACTACTTGAGAAATAATATGAAAACTGTAATACGGCGATCGATTGTCATAATTGGATTGAAGTGAATACGTATAAAATATTTCGTTAATGGGATTAAAATGTATGATTTACCATTACATTATTATATATCCTTCGCGTCATAACGAAACCCGCATACAATCATTATCTATTTCCAACACACTTATAGTGATGACTCTGATAAGACTAATACTCGATAAGGATTTTGGAATAACGATTGGACAGTCGCGAAGTATAATATTATAAGTGCCTACGTGATGGACTTTTCTACGTTTTTGGTTTAAGTATTTTTAAGAGGTCCATGTTCTCAACAACTTATACGGGACCGAAAATGCCGAATCGAACAAATCGGAAATAAGTTCAGACTACGGTGCACAACTCCGGGTACAACTGCAGACACGTCTTACATTTTTTTTTTTAATAATAATAATTTTGTTGACAACGCGTTGTTTTATCTTTCGTTTAGTTTTGCGAAAAATGTCTCTATACGCGTGTATTCGAATTTCCGTCATTATAATTGTTTAAATTTTTCTCGAACGTTTCACGTATATATATAGACGAAAAGATAACACTGTTCGCTTATAATCAGTAAATCGAAAAAATAATATAATTTTGTTTTTTTCCGAAATAAAAACCGCAAAAAATAATATTATTACAGGAGACGAGAACATAATATACAAGTTTATTATTGCGAATTTTTTTTTTTTCTTAAAGACTTAATGGGTATCGGAAGGAAAATCGCTGTCGGTGTTCATATCGCGGCTGTATTATTATACTCGTCTAAGTCTATACAGAAAGATTCCCTCTATATCGTCTCTCAGCGACGTTATTATATATTCCATAACATAACATTACATAATTCATTTTTGTTTTTTTTACTGTTTCGTCGTATTTCGTTACGGTATAATGATGATAAAATATTATTTTTACCGGATAAAAAGCGATTTCCGTGACAATAATTTTGAAAAACAACAAAACAACCGTCGTATATAAATACAATGCAGAGCTTTGTCTTTCTTACATATTACGTGAATGTCCAACTTTTAATATAATACACTAACCGTAAAATAAACCGGCGTCGGGAGCAAAAATAAAACCCCGAGCCAGTGGCGCCCAGACTGTCAACAGGGCGATCAATCCGCTCATTTCCGAGGGAATTGTTAACTTTTTCTTTTGGACAATTTAAGAACAATATAAGTGGCTCTTAGAAACGCTACGTTACCGCGATTTTTCGTTGCCGTTATTTTCGGGGATGAAACCGCTACCGATTTCCAAACAGAAAACTATATTATATAGGTATATTGTAAAGTCCACGTACGAATTTTCAATTTAAACGTCTTTTTTGTCAACTTTTTTGTCGACGAGATATTCCATTTTCGGGTTCGGGTTGGGCGGGACAGTGATGGAACACTATGTATTTACACAGCGCCGTCACACGAACGACAATCCGCTACTCTCGTTTTTTAATCGGGCGAGTTTTATTCGCAATTAAAACTTTTCAAGTCGAAACATCAGTAGCAAGCAAGCAATTCGTTTAACAGTTTATACTCGGCACCCGCTTTGTTCGTATCGTTTATTATTTCGGCGGAGCTGGTAAATTTCTTCTTACCGAACACGGCCCCCTTTTCGCGCATTCATGTTTTGGGCGGGATAAAAACTAACAGCACAAAGATGTGAATACAAATTCGCTATGTCGTGCTTTTGGAAGACAGCGAATGCGAGTGTGACGTCCTCTTAACATCGATTTTATTTTAGGTTTGCAAACTATATAGATACGTACAATTAGTACGAAATTCGACTAACCTTTTATGGCTTATTAGTAATAGTAATATGCATATAAGTGATTAAGTTTTTATGTGTGACAACTATTGGGTATAAAGGTGCAATACAAGCGATGATATTCATTTTGTTTTTGTTTTTTTTTTTTTTACTAAAATAGCCCATTGTCCTCTCTAAAATTCAATCGTATCCCCGCTTGTGATCAGTACCGCGCTAACTATCTTTGGATCCTGGGGCAATCGTCATTTTTAGCGCCCAAGTTTGATATCCGTAAATCGCGAGTAAAAACCGGTTCGTAACGGCGGTAGTATATTAATAACGGAAACGTTAAGTCAGTGGCGTTGAACTTTGAAAAAATCGGTCAAAATCAAGGCGAAATCAAAATTCAACGGCCACAATGAATGTGCCTCCGGCCTTTAGTAGTAAATAAATAAATCAACGATCAATGAATACATAAAGAAATAAACAATAAATCTACTATGTACCGATTTGGAACAGTTTTAATCTGTTATTATATTGTGATAATGATACCTTCAGTCTTCGGTATGATTCTATTGTACCACCATTTATAATTATAAATGTATATAGTATATTACCTTTATAATAATTTACATTTACCTACCATATTCTTGACATTTGACGCGCATTTCAGATATTTTCAATGCGTTTCAGGCGGCCGCACACACAACAAAAAAATGGCCAGGCCATGGCCTACGCCGATAGTAGGACTCGGTGCCGCTGTGTTGAGCATTTTGTTTTTTTTTTTTTTATGTAGGTACGTGGTTATATAATACGAATTCCGTCAATATTGTATGTACGAAACTATTGTTGCAATGATGTTGACGTAGTTTTTTTTTCACGCAGATCCCGCGGTAACGGCAACTATAGCTAGGTGCCCTAAATAAAAGTGAAACAAATATTTAATACCGCAACGTCCCGGAGGAACGTCTCGTTTTATAGGACGAAAACTTTATACGTTTTAATAAAACGTAAATAATAATCCGAAATAAAACTCAACTACCCGAAATAGCAGCAGTCATAATAAGCGTACCTGTATGTCAAATACACTGTATTATTCCGTACATGGGTATTTAATGTAGAGTGATTAATATAACGCAAGACACTATCATCTATTCATCCATATCAGAGAGTAGATATTGACTTTTTTGGAATTTTTTTCATTCTGAAATTATGCAATTTGTTTTACTATAATGATATGCGTGGTTTTTTTTAAATATTTTTTTTTTTTCTGCGCCAACAACTTTTCTACCAAATGTCTTGCGCCCGTCTTGTTTCCAAAAATGAAAACAAGCTTCTTCGCTGAATTTCGTTTCTAGTTTGTGTATTGAGAAGGTAATTGTTTTGAATTTATTTGTAGTTTTCATAATTTTTCGGAATTACTGAGAAAAAACGGATAAATCTACGGTAATAAAAGTTTCATTAATTTAGATTTTTATCATAGCCGCCATAGCTGTAGTCTTAATTGCGAAACCAATCGCGATTAGCACAATGTCAACCGCGGTTACCGGAACCGCGATTACTGCGGTGGAATACGAAACGTTCACGAATCGCGACCGTCGACTTTAAACGCCGGCCAGTGCGCGTTTTCGCGGAAATCGGCCCTAAGCGATATGACGTAATAATTCACGATGAAATGACGGACGGGCGCGAGGCCCGCTTTCGATAAGGCGTAAATAAGGTCCGTTCGCTCTGCCCGGAAAACGAGTGGGCGGGGATGGGGGGGGGGAAATAAAAATCTCGCGCGCAGCTTATTATCGCCGCTGCGCGGTCGAACCGCCTCCCCGGCATGGTATCCGGCGTGTCACAACGATAACCGACGGCGGCGCAGTCTCGTAACGCTGCACGTTGTACGACATTTGATCGTCACGCGCGCCGCGCGAAACGTGCTGTAGAGACGTTCAAGTAACGTCGCGGACAACACGGCACAATGACGTACGCGCGTCCGCGGAGCCGGCGGGAGGCGGTTACGCGCGAGACCTTCCGTATTGGCGCGCGCGGCCCCCGGGTTCTCGCGATACGCGCGCGTAATATTTATAACGCGCCGCGGGTCGGCGGCGTTGTCGTCACGCGTAACGCGACGACGACGACGACAACGGCAGCAGCCGGGCCGCCGCGATAACAACAGCGCTGTCGTGGAGCGTGGAACGCCGAACAATAAACGCGTAGTGTTTGTCCGTCGCTGCGGGGAACGCGCCCGGAAACCGAATCCGGTTGCATGCATCTGCAATGCCGGAACGACGGCGGCGCGCAAATAATAACGTTACACGCGCGCGCGTCATAGCAGCGCGATAATGACGAACAATGCGACGACGGCGTATGCCGACGTACCCGTACGCACGCACGCACGCGCACGTATATCGTGCGTGCACCACGCGAGAGACGAGCACGTTGTACGCGAGATTTTGTTGTCCCGGTACAGCGGCGTGCGACCGAACGCATATCGATTAGAAACGTTTTTTACCAAGTTTGTTCGTTACGAAATCGATTTAGAATAAAAAAAAAAAAATAATAATAAAAATAATACATGTAAATTCCAATATATTCAAAGAATTGGTATATTGTTCACAATTCACTATCGAATTACTCGGGGTTAACGAATTTACACGACCACGTTGTCGTAATAATCGAAATTTCGTCGTCGTTGTCCCAATGCTCGCTGCGGTTAACTCTGAACCCGATAACACACACACACACACACTATGTACACTTGAAATATTATATTATATCGATTTATATTTATTTATAATATGTAGGAATTATACTACGTGTACAATCAATTATCTCAGCATGTATCGACGGCCGATAACACTGCAGACTGCAGTTTTGTGCGCATTGACTACGGGGTTCTTCGGCGGGAACAAAAATCTGACCTTTTTCCTCAGGCGGAAACGATGAACGCCCAGGCTAATATGAACGATTTCGGGCATTAATGCGAAATCGTTATTGCCGTGCAGTCCTAATTTATCTACCAGAAATTTTGCTCCAATCAAAAAATGACCAGAGACTATTTTCGTTGGATTTTCGGTCTAGTCGACGCATCGGGGCGGTAATTTTTCCATTCCCTGAGCAGTTTTCGTAATAACAACCGGGAAAGCCCGGCTAAACAATATAACGCCGCCGCCTGACCGATGGTCAATTGATTATTTTTCATTTTTTTTTTTTGAGATTTTTTGGCTTTTCTACCAGACGTCTTGCTCGAAATCGTTTTTTTTTTTTTTTTTATATATATATATATATTTATATTAGCGAAAACGCTATGCGAATCGTTCACGGCGTAATACCTTCGTAGAATACGCGGGTTTTTTGCCCGGCGGCGGCACGTTACGTTTTGTACGTTTTTTTCAATATAGGTTCGTGCGATTTCTCTTAAAAGCCGGCCGATTGCAATAATAATAACGCGCCGCCGCTGTTTATATGCATTATAATAACAATTATTTGTCTCGCACACGCGTACCGTTATTACGGACGTTTCACTTTGTATAAATATTATTCCGTGTATTATTTCGGTTTCGTAACATTTGTTATTGTGTTTCTCACAGCGGCAAACTCCGACGACCGCCCGCGAGGACAATAATATTATCGTTTCTCGCGGCGCGGTCCCTGTGCAGCATCTCGTTATACCGGCAAATTATTACCGACCGTGGGTATACGGCGACCACGGCGGTCCGCTACACGTTTTCGTTTTTAACGATAATAGATACGCCGCCCGCGGGACCAATGCGGCTCGGATATTGTAATATGCACGCGATTGTAGAAAACTCGGGGCACCGTAAAGTAGAATGATTGCAAATGACGAAATTTCCGAAAACATAAAATCACCGGGAAGTATAAGTAGAAACTCGGAAAGTATGTGCAATATAGTGTACAGCCAGGGATCGGCTAGGATCGGGATTTGAAAAAAAAAATGTCGAGAGCCATATTATATTTTTGGAGCAAAAAAAAAAAAAAATTAAAATTCTACCTCTACCAATTATTAGTATTCCATATTATTTAACACCTCCAAAAAAAAAAAAAAAAAAAAAAAAATGTCGAGAGCCATATTATATTTTTGGAGCAAAAAAAAAAAAAAAAAAAAAAAACACACATTTATAATAGTTGATAAATTTATTTATTTTTGTATTAAAAACACAATATTGTTTCGTCGGTTTATAGAATAAAATATACGTACAATTTTATGATAATATACAAATACATCGAGTCTATCAAATAGATTTAATATAGATTACGTTCGGACGCTTGGATATTCTGGATCTACACAGAGACAATTAATGAAAAAAAAAAAAAAAAAAAAACTAGCGTTAAAGAAACAAATGCTGGCAGTCCGTTTATTTTATCCTTATTGCCTATTGTTTACCCCTGCAGGCATATAGTATTTCGGGAAGTGATATCAGTATATGTATAATGACGGGGTCACAGAATATTACTTCTAATATTCCGATATTGCTTCGTTCGTTCACGTCGGAAGCCGATTGCAAATTACTCTCGATTTGTCGTCAGACAACATTTCAAAACATGTTTAACCGAACTTCGTATACGACAGTGGCATGTCCATCGGTAGTATCAGGAGATACAAATAAAATTAATTAAATAATAATATATTAATTAATAATAATTTTACAGGAGATCAAATTGTCGATTGTTTTCATTTACACATTTTTTTTTCTTCGTGACTAATACGAATTACTCTACGAAACTTTAACACGTCATTATTAATATTCTTTACGAGATAGAAATACTCATTTAAAAATCAGATTTTGATAATTTCTAAAGATCCTGTATCTTTTGTGAACACAATGTAGCACACCTTTGGCTATAACAATGGAAATTTACTTTCCATCGTTTTATTTCCATTACTTATGATAACTAGACGTGATGCGGAAAAATGTTCAACAAGGATAAGGGGCTAACTCTATTTCATCAAAAATGGATATGGTTTACCTTCAGGGTATAGAAATATTGATAAGATTATATTAATTATAGTTAAAACATAAATATCGTGAATATCGTTTCAATACAATACAATTTTACTAATATCAATGTGTTAACGTTTTTATAAACGTACTCGGTTTTTTTTTTATTTTACTTGAGTAAAAATTGAAAAAAAAAACGGTCCAAAGGGGGAGAGCAGTGATCCACTTATCGGCCCTCTTTCTATAAAACCGTCACTGCAGAAAACACAAGGGCTCAAGTACGAATTTCGGAACTTATTTTTCCGAAATTCGTTCGATTTTCTCGGGGAATTTTATTTGCCCGTTGTATTTGACGTTGATGTTTTTTTTGCGAAAAAAAAAATAAATAATAAAATATAGTGCCTATCGCGTAAACTGTTATTACAATACATTCGATTTTATTATATTTTTTCAGGAAAAATGTATATGGAACATAAAACATCGACCGCTCGCTTTCCTGTTGATATTGCTGTTGGTCATAACGGTAATCGGCGCGTTGGTTTACTTCACGACCGACATATTCAACAAATCTAAGGTTGTGAAATACGAACCTTTAGAATTCCAAAGTCTCATGAGTGGCAGCTACGAGCCGAACCGTTTCAACGGGACGTGGATTTCGGGTAAATATTTATACGAGTCTCAGTACTAATGTATAATAATAGAATGACCGTATCGAGTCTTCTCGCACATCAATGTTATTTATTATTATGCTGTATTGTGCCCATTGTACATGACGTATCGTGTCATAACGGTCATATTTGAAATGGTCAAATCCAAATCTTTACGGCGAAAATTTTCTTTACGTACGAATTTCAATGAAACTAAACGGTTTAACAAACGTTTTAGTTCGTTGTCAACATCGGAACAATCATTACTGCGTACAAAAACTGCGCGCTGATTTGTAAATAGAGTCTATTTACAAATATTTAATATACTGTAATAAAAAATGATATTAAATCATTAAAGATCAATTAATAATAGTTTATTGTACGTCGATGGTACACATTTGAAAAAAGTCGACTGCGCTATTTGACGTGCATTTACAATTTTGGAAACTGGGTATACTATGACACAAAGACGTTGCAGTCATAATATTATTAAAATTAATAAAATTTGTTAAAATATTGTTTGATTAAAAGATTGTCACACTTGTTGTTTTTTTGTCACGTTATAGCACGATGTAGCAAAATTACGTTACTTAAAATCTTTAAATTGTGGCGTGTAGATTGGAATATGAGAGTTTAATCACAAGTTAAAAAAAAAAAAAAATATTAGACATACTTCGCACAATGGGTGGGACCACTGTTGTAGGTGAGAAATTGGGAATGTAAGATATAGAGGGGAATTCAATTTAATATCAGTGTGCAACGATAAACTACTGCTAACGAAAAACGAGTCGGAGCGAAGTTTCTTTTATAAATGTACGTACAATTTCTCGTTTATCCTACCTACTTTTTTTCTAAGTTTTCCCCAATTATTATGAAAACTGCTTGGAATAAAAAATGACTTCTCTAGATTAACCACTCGGATAAAATTTCTTTTCAAGAAAGGTACTACTCTTGAAAATCAGAACAAGATTTTTTTTGAATATCAACCTTAACGCCACAATTTACGTTCCGAGTATAAGAAAAAAAACCGTCTTTTATACAATATAGTGTTTTATATATTGAAAGACAGTGTAATATTGCATAATGCATTGTATAAGTAACATACAAACCACCGCCGATACAAAATATTATAACCGTACATTACTATTTATTTTTTGTATTAATGATTAACGATGTGAATCTAAAATAATAAAAATAATCCGATGATGACGTGTGGCTAATATTACCGATATTGTTGTAGACGAGGAGATATTGATGAAAGACGCCCAAGGAAATATCGTGTTGTACAATGTGAAAAATACGAACGCCACCGTTTTGGCTCAAAATTCGACTCCGGTCAGTGCATAATATATAATTTTACGTAATATTATTATACGAATCGCTAAACGTAGAAAAGGACACGTTTTCAAATTTGAGAAGTCTTCAAAAAACACAACGAAATTTCTCTGAAAAAAAATTAAAAACCAAATAGCACACGTATTGTTGCGACATTATTATATCTACACCAGGTCATCCATTTAAGTGGGTACACTCATTATCCCGAAAAGTATTAAACTATTATCGAAATTCGTTTTCTAGAACATTTAAGAAATAAGCAGCTCTACAATTTTATAGTATTTGTACCAATTATGTGGTGGTACGACGCGCGGCTTGTTAATAATAATGCACAACAATACTCTCGTTCAACCCAAACGTAAAAGTGGAATATCTCGTCAACGGCTTGAAAGAAATAAAAAATGTCAACATTAAAATTTATTTTAACTAACATTCCATCTAATTATGGATTTTTTACTATAGGTTGTCATTAAAAAATCAAAAGTTTGTAGTCGTTTTACCCCATAAATATTTTTCGAGATAATTAGTGTACTTACTTAAATGGATTACCTTGTATGTTGCATGTAGTAATTTCATGAAATACATATTATAAAAACCCTGATAGGTGGTAATAAGAAGTGTTTTGTCGTTCTTGAAAAATTTCAAATGTTGAATACTTGCACATTTTTCATTTAGCGATTTATATACCATCCACCACGAAAAAAAAAAAAATAATAATTCTATGTATTGAATGTGCCGCATATTTTTCAGAACGTCGAAAAGTGTTTCCAGTACGACTTATCCGCCGACAAAGAATATCTACTGTTGGCGTATTACTACAGAAAAGTGAGCGTGAAATTATTTTCATAATAAATTTAAGATAAGATTTTTTTACGAGATATGTTTATTGAACAGTCCAATAAATTGCTAAGTAAGACAGACATTTTTTCCAAGTAGTAACAAATTCAAAAATACCAAAAAAAAAAAGCATATTATTGCATATTTTGTGGTTTTTATGAAAACATGCATTTTTTTACGATAAACATTTTTTTTTATGCATATTATATGCTATCTTTGAAGTACAACGTAAAATATTTTTTATAATATTTATATGTTTTTTTTTTCATTTAGGAACAATAAAATAAGAATTGTATTTTTAACATGTTTTCTGCGCACAATCAAAATCAATTGTTATCGACAAACGTCAAATAAATTTGATTAGAACATTCTGGTTTTGTTTTTTTTTAATGGTATCCTATACGGATCGTCATTACTATCTGCTAGTTATACAGTCCATATACCAGTATTCATGTCTTGTAATTTCGTTTACGCGATTGTAAGACAATATTTTACATTTATTTTTGTTTCATATTTCATTTAATTTCGTTTCATAACAAAAATTTCTAAGCAATTAACGAGTGTTTAGTTAAAAAATATATTACAGAATTTTGACGTTTTTTTGTCAGACTAAAATATGTTGTTTTGTAGTTTTTATGAAGCAAAAGTGAGCGTGAATAAAAGATTTATTATTATTCAACATAACCCAATTTAACCTAACATAAGTGGGCAGCTACGCGCGTTGAAAATCACTCAAGTATAAGTACAAGTAAAAAACTTCAACAATTTACAACGGACATTACAAAAAAACTGTATATTCAGTCACGGTCTGTGCAAGGCTTTGTTGTCAGCCAACATATCTTTGAATAAATTATCTAATCCATTTTTTAAAGAGTTTTTATCGATGTACACCGGTAAAGATATTCCTTCTAAATCAACGTTACGAAAAGGTTATGTTAATGAAATTTATGAAAATACAATTCGAAAAATTAGGAATTATCTTCAAAATAAATGTATATTTCGGGTATCAATAGATGAGACTACCGATATTATAGGCAGATAAGTAGCAAATGTTGTAATTGCCATTTACAACGAAACTGAGTGTAGTATATGATTTTTCTTTTACATTCCGAGAAGCTAAACAAATGTATGAATTATTTGATAGATCAATGAACTTTGGCCTAACGGTTTTCAAGACGATAAATTATTATTGTTTCTTAGCGATGCTGCCCCCTACATGGTTAAAACTGGGAAAATCATTAAATTATTTTATACAAAAACTTTACGCGTTACGTGTTTGGCTTATGCATTTCATATAGGATCGCGAAAACTGACAAACAGGATATCCAAAAGCTAAAAAACTTATTGCAAATGTGAAAAAAATGTTTCGCAAAGCGCCTTCTTGTTGATATCATTTCTCTGACTTTTGCATTTGTTTTCCCTGTATGCAATAATGTGTTGTACTCGTTCTATACATATTCGAAACATTATACAAGGTTTATTTGGTACTTATTTTTGATTTTTAAATATATTATATTTTTCAATGACGGTTCATTTTTAGATTTTGAGTAGAATGAAACCGAAGAATTTATATACCTATTAGTTTTATATACACGTGCTCTTTTACTCAGTTTTCTGTCAAAAAACACTTTTACTACAGTCAGTAAAAAATATGTTCTGATTTTATTATGCCGTACCTGCTTGGGGATTTTTCGTCTGATGATATTTCGTTTGAAATAATTTATATTAATTATTTTTTGGTTTCCTATTTATTTTTGGGTTATCTTGGAATGCAAGGGAAAAATCACAACTTAATAATTCCAGTTAAAATCGATTTTCATTTAAATGATTTATTATTAGCCTGCATACCCTACCTTCTAAAAACCTACTTATCAACAGTATGCCTATGCCTGATGCGAAGTACGCCTTGCAATTTATATACTCGTAGATATTTTTACTATACATATTTTTTTTGAAATGCAGATTCAAAATAAAATAACAAGTATTAACGTGTGTTCGAATGAAATTAATTTTAATTTTGTGTTTTTATAGGTTTACAGACATTCGTTTATAGCGCACTACGACCTGATCGAAATCAAAACTGGGTGAGTAAATATAATTGTATTAATTTATCAATATTGCGTTTGAACTTTTAATGGGCTATTGTCCGCTTGCCTATAAAGCCAGCTTCACAAAGACACATATTTTCCCAAACATTTTGATGTAGCCATGTAGGTATATTAAATTTCATACGATTTAGGGTTGTCCATTTTTTCCTAGGGAGGTTGTGCCAGGGAGGTTTGTCTGTTGGCTCTTTTAGGTTATGTTGTTTGTCCAATTTTGAAGCTCAAAATGGTTCTAACTACCTCCCCCCCTCCCGAAATAAAATTTTTGCTACGTGCCTGATTTTAAAAATCCTAAAACATAAGAAGTTTTATACATAATGTCTATAGAATAGTTATTTTAAAAATCTACCTTTTTTTATGGAAAAAAAAAAAATGTTTCTGGCATTTAGTACAACTGTACTCGTGTTTATTTTCGATACCAAAATTGAGTTTATACGACCAACGAGACTTGCGTATACTACTGGAAGTACGAAACCGTTTTTTTATTATATTACTCGTTAGCGAAATACAGCGTCTTCAGAAAATAATATCACTGAATTGTAAACCGCATTACAAACTCGATTGCAATAATTGTAATTTAAAGTGGTTTATTTAACATATCAATTTATAATTACCCTATAAAATAATAATTGATAATTTAAATATTATCGAAGCAATTAAATTATTATACTAATTGTATAATTGAGCGATTGACCTATACTTAAAAAAAAAAAAAATAAAATAAAATAAATGACTACGTGCCAACTAAACATTTTCTGCGCTACTATATGGTTTATTTTTAATGTAGGTAGGTAGGATTTATTATTATGATACGATTTAACCTTTGACATGTTAATATTACGTTGGATTCGTATAGACGGGAATTTGCCAGACATTTTTATATTAGCGGAAAAGATACTTCGATTTAGCCAGTATCAATTCCGCCAATTCGACAGTTTGAGGAAAATATAAACTTCTCGAATATTATATTTATATTTGAAATCGATATACTGCCATTTGAAATACCTACATGTTATATGCACCTACCTATATACTATAATGAATATATAATACTCGCCTTCTTGCATTTTATTCATCTCGAAATAAAGTTGTTATTATAGTGTATATATAGTGACGTAGTCAGGGAGTGTTTTGGATGATGTAACCCAAATTGATTTTTTGTTAGTTATATAGGTAAGGTTACCCCTAAACCCTCAGGACTCTCTTAACCCTCCCTATTGATAAATCCTTCCTACGCTACTGTATATATATATTTTATCACGTTTTAAATGAATGTAGCGAAAAACTTATTTATTTTACTAAGATGTGTTTGTTTCTTAGATAACACTTTTTCAGTTATAAAATTGCTCAGATTTTTTACATGGTATCTATAGGGACCTTAAAAAATGTGAAATTTTCACCCCGTGGTACTGTTAAATTCAAAATTGTTCTAAATTATCTATAGTTTTTCTAAATAATAGAACAACTGTCAACAAATGTGGCTACATCGGTTTTATTTTCGCCGATTTCTGTGTTATCTTAGCTACAAAGAAAAAAACACTACTGATAATTCTGTAACAGCGTGCTAGTTAACCGAGCTCCACTCTTAATTGTTTTTTGATTGCAATGGTTTATCATTACTTTCAATATGTAAACTAAATTTCTCTATGTACATACCTAATCAACTTTTTATATACAAAAATGGCCGACCCAAAGAGCAAAGTATGTCTTGCTCTGTATATTTACTACGACCATGGTATAATTATTACACGTATACCTTTATATTCATACGTAATATAGTTGATTTAATTTTTCAAAGGATTTGATGTGAATTAATTATTCTTAATATTTTTCTCATTTTATGAATTTATTATTTGAATATCATACCTAAATGTTGTCTGCTTGTAGGCAAAGTAAATTTAATTTAAAATGAATTTAGTATATTTCATTATGTTATTATGTATGAGAATGATAAAACGAGTGAGTTTTTGATATACCCGTATACCTAAATAATTCGGCATATAAAATTGAAATTTGGAGCACGTTGACTATTATAATGTTAATATAATAATATCACAATCGGCGTGGATACAAATTTTAAGTATATAATTGACAATAAACGGTTGTATTTATTTTCGTTTAGAATACAATTCACATTGCAGACCAATGGAAAACCCTGGGATTTGCAACTGGCCAAATGGTCGCCCGTCGGCCACAATTTAGCGGTCGTGGACCATTACAACATATATTACTTACAAAATATTACCGACCTTATTCGCGTGAAGTTGACGAGTACCGGTGGTACCGAATTTTACAACGGAATTCCCGATTGGGTGTATGAAGGTAAGTGCGCACGTCGTATATTTTTGTACGCCAATAAATTAATATTCGTAAAGTAAAACTTGTGTCCAAACAAAAAAACCACGCTGTATAAAGTTTATTAGTTGGGCCAGTGGTTTTATATATGCAAGAAGGATGGGCTTCAAAGGAAACAAAATATTAAGAATAAAATGCTTGGACCGAAGAAACATTACAATATCACAGTAGGGACTGGAAAATAAGAATATATTATGAGAAAGTGTTAAAGAATAATATTATGGGGAAGCGGGAATAATAGGCATTATAAAAATCACTAGACTGAGGCAGTGCCGTGCCTAGCAAAATCGACACCTAGTACCAGAAAGATTTACCGATAAGAAAAAACAAAGCTATACTTATCCGTTGGGCATTCACTCATACATTTATTGTAAAAATATTCAATTAAAGAACTTTTAAAAATTACATTGGCCCTTGTGGCCATAGCGTCTGGTTCATAGGCACCTATTGTACCCTCCCCTCCCCTAAGCACGGCTATGGATTGAGGCGTTGACTTGCGTGGAATCGGAACGATTACTTGAACGAATAACGAGACGGAACACGGAAACTTCAGATATCTAACGGCCAAAGAAGACGTCCTGGATAATCAAAAAGATTATCACACACAAGATTAAGGGAATATTGAAGATTGCTGGGTGTGACGAACGATGGAGAGGATAGCATATATATTTTCGTTTTATTTTAAATAGAGCAAAGCAGTGAAATAATATATTCTAAAGCGTCTTTTAGAATATGGTATATGGATACTCAATAATAATTAGTTTTTAGTGTTTTATAAAATAGAAATATATTAGTTATAAAAAATAGTTTGCGTATCGTGATAGTAAACATTTCGACGTAACAAAAATCTCAAGTGTACAGTGTATGCACTACACACTTATCATATTATTCGTATTCATTTCGACTATTTAGAATCGTTAAAAAAAACTGTGACGGGATATCAAGAATAAAAATCTCCGTCCGTAAAATGTTTTAATATTGTTTACCCTTCGACAACTGTCCAGCAAAGTATCACAGTTATATTGTGTAATAATGTTAGATAATATTTATCTGTTATTTCGACTATCTGACAAGTGGACGTATCGAACTTTCCACATTGAAAACAGATACGTAACAGTATAATCGAATATCGGTTTTTGTTAATGTACCGATATTTTTTAAGCGTTATCCGACACTGTAGTGTTACTACAACAATGTGTACTGTAAAATATTCGATCGGTTTACGATTATTTTTGGTTATTTTTTCTCTAACATTCCAATGAATAATGTAACAGTTTTTGTATGATAATTTTACCGCAGTCGCGTCATATTATTATTGTTATTTTTCAGAGGAAATTTTTAGTTCGAACAGCGCTATGTGGTTTTCTCAAAAAGGTAGCTGGATAGCGTACGCGACGTTTAACGACACCCTGGTACCGACGATGCAATTGCCATATTACGGTTTTCCAATTACCATGAAATATCAATACACTAGTATTATCAGTATTCATTATCCAAAAGTGAGTGTGTGTAGATTTATTATTTTTTTTTTTTTAATAATAATAATAAAAACGCCCGTGAGCAGTAGAGCTTCGTCACTAGAGTCGAATTTCCCCCCCCATAGAAATAGTCTTTGTAAAACATTACATAACTGAATACCGTGATAATTAGGGTGTGGATTTAAGTGCTCTAAAAAACAAGAAAAGTGCCTTAAAAAGATACAATTTAATTCACTTATATAAAAAAATTTAAAAACTATTTTAAATTGAAAAAAAAAACTTTTTTTTATTGAATATATAAACTTACTAAACACAGTGAAAAATATAGTGCAATACACTATATACTATATACTCGATAAATAGCTTACCATTTTCTTTATAGTAGCTGGCATGCATCGTATTTATCTGGTACAATCTGTAAATCTATAATACATTTTAAAAAAAGAAATAAGAATTTGTTTTCTTTTTGGAGAAAATCAAATTTTCTGATAACTCTATGAAGTTTGTAAAAAGAAAAAAAAATGCTTTAAAGAACTTAAAATGCGGTTAAAATGTCAAAAAATACAAAATAAAAGTTTCATACTTTAATCCTGTAATATACGAAACAAATTTTGTGCTTTGAAAGCATTGCTTTAGGATATTTACCAAAAAAAGTCGATTAGCGTTATAATCCGCTCTTTAGTGATGAATAATTATAAATCTTTCATTGTTTATAGAGAGGTTGAAATCAATTGACCTTTTTAATATCCTACCCTAGAAAAATTTACTTTCAGAAAAGATGCTCTACTTGAAAATCGGAGCAAGATTTCTGGTAGAATTTGTGTACACAGTAAATAATAAAAAAAAAACAAAAATATAAATAATAAACACCATTGTAAAACCAATACATTACTCGCTACGCTCAGAATCTAAAACGGTATTGTTAAACGTGAGAGAATATTGTGAATTATTTAGTTTAAAAATGACTGAAATTAACAAAATAGCTATTGCTATAATATTATATATGAACTGGCAATGATAATAATAATTTATCACGACAGTATATAATCGTGATTTTTCTACAAAATGCTTACAGATTGCGTTATTAGGCAATCTAAATTGTTACACAATCCATTTCATCCCCCGGCATCATTTTTAGAGTGTGTATGGATGTTTGAAGTTCAATAATAAAACCGTCATTCCGCGACGAATTTCACATTGAAATTAAATCTTATTTTTATCACTTCAAATGAAACGACTACGATTTCGGCGTTTGGGCTTGTTCGGTCCAGAAGAAGCCGCTAAGAGTGTCGAAAAGTAGCGGGGAAAATATATAGGTATACACTAGACACTGGGCACAATAATACGGTGCAATAATCTCTATTCTCGGGGAAAATTCGACAAAAATTAAAAATAAATAATAATAATAATAAAAAAAAAAACCGAAAACAAAAAATACGAGAAAAAATATTCTTCTATGTACCCGTATAGGTCGGCGTGGCCAACCCTGCGGTACAATTGTTCGTGCAAAATGTCGAGGAATCGTCTACGATCGGAGAAAAACCCATACCGGTCGTTCCACCCACAGAACTAAAGTGAGTTTTTTATTTTGTCATATTTTATATAATAATACTAGCTGATCGCAAGGTAATTTAAAAATATAAAAAAAATATATTAAATTTTCGTATTTTAAGAATTAAATTCATGTGTAGCCTTTCTCCGCTCATACGTGTGATATATAAGGAACATCTGTGCAACATTTCAAGTTTTTAGACGTTGGTCTCAACGTTTTGAGCGGTGCAACGGTGAATCAGTCAGTCGGTTTAGGACATGTTACATATATTTGGTCCTAGGGAAGAAAAACTTAACTAAGTAAATTTCCAAGAGTTTTTAATACAATTAAATAAAATTATTAAAATACATAGTATACACTAATGCAATTTAGAATCAAAAATAAAGAGAAAAAAATACGTTAGGTAAAATTATATATAAAAAAAAAGCAAAAAATTGAGTTATTGAGTTAAAAGTTTTTCTTATTTCCTGGGACACAATATAGACAGGATCGTTAATTAAATGTATACCTCTTATTATTTCGCAAAGTATTGACATTTCAAAGTCATTTTTCGACAATTTAAGAAATACAGCAGTTCTAAAATGTTACATTACTCTTATTTTTTGATCACCCTTTTTTTTGAAGGCCAAACCTACTACCTACTTTTTAATTTGAAAATTGCTGTTTTTAATTTCCGTCAATTTGTCGACAAGATATTCCACTTTTAAGTTTGAGTAGGGGAGATAGTAGTGGAGCATTATTCACACCGCTCTGCCACACGAATGAGGATTCATTACTCTCGTTTTTTTACTGGGCAAATTTTATTCATAAATGAATCGTGCGTGTGCTCATTTGTTAATAAATACAACTTGCCAACTCAAAAATTTAGTAGTAAGTTAACGTAAGCAGTTCGTTTCACTATTTATACTTGGTACCCACTTTATTCGTATCATTTATTTTTTTTCGGCGAAGCTGACGAATTTCTTCTTATTGAACATATTACGGCCCCTTTCTTTACATTTATATTTTTAGTGAGATTAAAATAGTACAGACGCGTCCTTGCAGAACTCCATTTATTTATGACATTTTTGATGTGGTTTGAAAATCAAAAGTTTCACCTCCGAAAATAAGAATGATAATAAATAATTGTAATGTAACATTTATTAGAGCTGCTTGTTTTTTAAATTGTTAAAAAAAAAATGCATTTGAAAAAAGTCAATACTTTACGAAATAATAAATGTTTTACGTCGAATCATCTGTATACATATCCCTACAATTTAGTTTTACCTAATTTTTTCTCCACCCAAATAAATTACTTATATAGGTAAATCGTTTGGTTGTCCCGTGTGTGCGCAGACGATTTGCACGAGTATTAGGTATTCGAACATATTTTATCTGTTGAATACACAATGGACACGTATATTACTTTTGAGTGCGCCACTATAATAATTTACTTAATTAACTAGCGAACGAGCGCGCGTTTAGTTTCCTAAAATTAGGCATTTATATGCACGCGGATGTATTTAATATGCTAATGAATACGGGCAATATTCGCAGACTTCGCCCTGGCCACTGTTTAAACGAATATACAGGCACTGAGAGTGTCGTATAAATGTTCACCTAAACGAAAATTTCACACTTTTTATGTTATAGTTTTTGGTTTAATATAAACAAGTATATGTATATATTACGCCGATTTCGTGAAATCGGCAGAAAAATTGCTCATTTCACGAAATAAACAACGCCGTTGCCGAATACATGAAATCGGCAATTTGAATACTATTAAACTACCGATTACGTGAAATCGGCAAAGTCAAAAAATATAACTATATATTACCAACAAGAAAAAAAGTACAAACTAAGAAAAAAAAACATGTTCCGATTTTGTACATAATATAATGTATACTGAAATTTTAACTGAATTGATACACTGAATTAAGAAAATTTATCATTCAAGAAAAATTAATTATTATAATAATTTAAAATTTTTAAAATTTTTTGATTATGATTGATTAATTTGATATAATTAATTGATATTATTTATAAAATAAGTATACCTATAACAAATATTTGAATGAACTGTCAAAACGAACGAACCGATTAAACATTGAACAATGGTATGTAATATAAATCATATGTATATTGTTTTATTTAGGCAATAGAATACCGGTAACATCAATAGGATAAAATATTTTATACTTAAGTTACATAGGGACTGGGGGGAGGGGGCAGAAATTAGACAAAATTATTTATATAAAAAAATGTTTCAATAATCGACTCAAGTTTTTCTTACTTGTTCCAACGATAAATGATAATATAAATTCAATAAAATTGTACGCTGCGAATATAATATGTAAATCAATGCATATCATCATCAATAATCAAACGCTCACGCCAATACAATATATGTATATTACCTATATGTAGACAAAAACAAATATAATTAAAATACATAATATGATAGTTTCAATAAAGCAATAAATAACATTTCAATAAAGCCCTAAGACATGTTATTTATAGTATTTAATCGACTTATGCGAGATTGTTTTTAATATTCTGTTTTCGAGTTTATAGTATCCGAAATATTAAATTTTTTTATAATACTATACCAAATTTATATTTATGTAACCGCACACATATTATATTACAACTAAATAGGTTAATGTTGCTTTTTTTTTCTTTTTATATGAAGGTATCAAAATTATTTGAATTAGTCGGTTTTACGGCTGACGGGAATGTTAAGTAGGGAGTTGATTGTATTAATAATAAATTTAAAAAAAAAAAAACCGATCGATTATTGTTATAATTTATTTCTAACGTGTCACCTTTTACTGCAGTGGCTAAAAAACTACGATATGTATTTAAATAATTTAATTTTTGGTGTATATTAAATCGAACTTATTGTAATTGGGATCCACAGGGTCTTACTAAGAGGAGCAACCTTCCCAGGGCGCCGGAGCCGACACAAATTGATGGGGTGTCAGATTTTAACGGGTATCAAGGTATCAAGTGTACGCACAAAACATGATGATTGCCCTAAGGCTCTCTAATGGCAATTGGTACGGAACTGGGTAATTGAATATACGCCACTGCAGTTAGAGCTGTACGGATTTCTTAAAAAACTCGAAATAAAATTTACAATATCACTATTATTTATGCCGCTTGTTACTTGTTTTATTTTTAAATGCTTTGCTTTGAATAATAATGAATATTGTTTGGGGATTACTGGTTAGAAAAGCGTAAGTACAACCTAGTAATGCGATATGTGTATAGGTACTTAAAAAACAATTCAGGCGCAAGGAATAATTTGGTAGAGGTAAATGTTGAAATGTGAATATGAATTTTTAAAAATGTAAAAAAAATAAAAAACAATAAATTTGATTGACTAACCTTCCAAATCATCCTTAGACAAGATCTTAAGGGAAGGCTATTTAAAAATTGATGTTCTCGAGCGCCAAATAGCTTAACATGGTCCTGTATGACTATAACTTTTTTGTGTAGCAATTTTTTAGAAAAAATACGCGTACGGTAATAGCTCTCGGAAATATTTTCTTTTTTAAATTATTGTTACTTGTGTTAGGTTAGGTATAATACCTAATACAAAAATTATTTGACAAGTTCAATATTGAACTTTAGAACATATGTAAAATAATCGTTTAGTGAGAATTTAAATTATTCGAATTGCGTGTTTGCGTTGCAGTTCGGAAAGTGACGATATCATTTTGAACACTGTCATATGGTCGGACGATTCGAATTTATTTGTAATGTGGATGAACCGAGTACAGAACGAATCGGTTTTAGTCCATTATTCCATCGGTAATACGGCTCAACTAAAGAATGTAAGTTGTTCAAAATATAATAATAATAGTAGAATAAAGCGTGTACAATTTAATAATTATAGGGAATTCCGCGTGGAGTTAAGGAGGGGTAGGAGTGTGGCAATAATGGTTTAGACACTTCAATACTAAAATCTAGATAATTTGTACAGTTTAATATTTATTTCACAATATAAACATTATATGTATGTAGCGTGTCCAAAAATTTTCAATGTGGGAGGGGGGATTTGATAAATAATAGTCATGAACAAATCTTCTTATTCTTAAGCTATAGTATTAGTTCCGACAATCATGGCCGATAGTTGAAAGCAAAAAAAAAAAAAAAACGACTTTTTTTTCAATATACGTCGATGTGCTGTATCTTGTAATTTGGCTGAAAAATACTATAACAGATCTTTACCCATATACACAACCTACTGATTATTATAATGCATTGCGCAGTTACATATAGGTAACGCATACAAATGGATATAAATAATTACAATAAGCGATGATGTCCAGCATTTCACTATAGCCCTCTCCCGATGCCATTTTCGGATTTTTTTCAGTTTGTAATTAGTGTGCATTTGTGCGATAAAATTTTAAATTTCTGCGACTGAGGGTAACGCGCAAACAAGGAAAAACGATAGAGGAGGCATTTTGCCGGCCCCAGCTATTTTGCAACTTTCTGATTTTTATTTTGACCAAAATTAGTGTGAACTCGTGAGACAACAGTTAACGCGTGAATTCGGAAAATAAACATTGCGGGTCGCGGAAAATGTTCGTCGTTTTCGCGTTTTATATGGAATGAAAGTGCTACCCGTTACAGAATAATGTTTATGACGAATCGTCGGCTTTTATCACGAAGACCGGAGGAGTTTGTAACTGGCGGTCATTCGGAAACGGATTCTCCAAAGGCCCACCGCAGTTTATAGTGTTTTAAGGATCGCGCGACATAATAATATTCAAATAATCAAAATAATATTAGGTGTCATAGGTTGTTAATCTGTCGTTTGTTGTCATTTACAGTCGGTATCGTTCAACCAACCCGGTGGCTGGTTGGATTTCACGCAAATTCCTCTGGTCGGCGACGGACATCGGCTGGCACTGATATACCCCGTGAAACAATCGAACGACGATTACTTCAAACATCTCGTCATCGTGGAACCCGATGGTAAGCTAACACCGGTGACGAAGGGCCAATTCGAAGTCATCGAACTACTGAAATGGGACGTCCAGTCGAATTATATGTGAGTACAAACCTCGCTATTCGCACATTATCGATATTCAACGTTGAGATAATATCTCAAAAATATTTTGTTTATCTTTTATCTTGTCTTGATGCTAATGTTTATATCTATATATCTAAGGGTTCAATAAAAAAATAATAATTAACTGATCAGCAAGTACCTAATTATCTAGATAAAATAAACGGGAAACAAAACAACCTAAAAATCGCATGCTCAATACCCACAGTAAATAGAAAATATTAAATAACTGTACACGAGTTTTAGATGAAAATTCGGAGTTATACTGTAGGTGTAGCTAGCGATTATTTTCGGAGCTATTGAATTGGCTCCCTAGATTTATGTATTATATAAGTCGGCTCCTTCAGCATTTCTTTTATAAATCCATTAGTTATAAATATAGTTTGAAATAATAATTTAATTATATATTAAAATAATTTAAAATATTACGTTTTATAGATCATCAAAATCGTTAAAATTTAGTACATTTGAATCTTATTAATGTATTTTGTAGAGGTTTATGATAGATAAATTTAAAATTATTTACTATTAAATTGAATTAATATGTTCGATCGAATTCATTTTATACATAACTATAGACTATAGAAGCACGAATTGCGACAAATTGTGACGAACTGCGATGAATTGCGATTTCTGCGTTTAACGTGATTAATTAGTTAATTAGTAGTCAAATTGTATAACTACGATGTTTGCGACTTTTTAATGCGTTATCGAATTAAAGATTAGATAATTCCCAGCAGTTATTTGGCACTGTGTCACTAAAAATATTAAAGCCTCGTACTTTTTCCACTTTGATATTTATATAGAACCACTTTACATTTTGAGAACCATTTGGTTAAAATTTTATTAGGAGCCGATTCAATATTTAGTTTCTTGGGAGCCGATTCAGTCTTTGATAATGTACTTTATCATGATCGGGAGCCAATTCAATGGTTGCCATTATTTTGGCCGTTTAAATTGTTATCTCCGTAGCCTACGTTATATTAGTCATGTTCTCAATAATGCACAATCATTAAATAAAATAATAAAAGTGATTTTATCTAGATAACTACTACTACATACATAACGTATTTCGACAATGGATATTATTTTTTATAAAATATTTATCTTTCCTGACACATGTATAGATACTATTTGGCTAACGTTGAAACGAACCCCGAAGAACAATATTTGTATCGGACGTTGGCCGTCGGTCAAGAGCAAAGTATACCGATATGCATGTCGTGCAAGACGAATTGTAAATTCCACAGGGCAGAGATGAGCGCGGAAAACAATTATTATTCGCTCGTGTGTTCCGGTCCGAACGTACCGGAAGTCGGCATATTCAAAACCGTACGTATATATTTTAATATTTATATGATAACGAAATAATAAACAAAATAAAAGATTTAATCGAGAAACTCTTAAACTAGAAACACAATATTGAATGTACGAGTAAAAGAAAACTGTGCAAGGTCGAGATAGATTACTTTTTGTTTTTCTGCACGCATATAAAAACCGAGAACGAATTAAATTCAACGATAATTATACGACCCACACTGTTTGTTTTACCGGTTGCGTGCACTTTCCGCCTGTGTAGTTTCCGCTCATCAGCTCATTAATGCTATTTCCTCCCGTTACCTATCGTAATATTTGCCTGCTGGAAATTGAAATGACATAAGGTGGACTATCCGTTCAAAAGTTTAAATTATAAATTAACGTGTATTCGATTTATTAAAATATTGTATTACGAGTAGGTACATAATTGTCAACTTATTATTATAACTTTTTTTTTTTATAACAATATATTTAATTATTTTAACATACATATACAAATTGAAATTTACTTTTGAAATTGAACTTGTTTAAATATAAAATTAATTCTAGTTGATAAAATGTTAATTATTTTGTATTCCTCAAGTTTAAAATTAAGTTATTAGTTCTAAACACGTAAACTTATCAAGTTAAAAAGTTAAATTAATTTAACTTTAACTTATCAACTCATTAATGATGATAACAATAATAATAATAAATAACAATATTAATTACAGTCATCATGTTCTCATCAGTATGATGAACTGCGGATTGCATTTTTAGAAATACATTTATTTTTATTTTTTTCAACCCTCAATTTTCAATTGATTTTTTTGACATTCTGGCACCTAGCTTATACAGATACATAATATTATACAGGATGATGATGCATTTTAAACAAGACAGTCGATTTCTCGGAAAGTATTAATTTTTTTCGGAATTCATTCTTAGAACACTTAAGAAATAAACGTAGTTTTAAAATGATAATTTTGTGTTAAAATTTTGTACCATCCTTATTTTAAGAGTAGAGGGTGAGAATGCTAGAACACTTAAAACGCCGCAAGGTGTGCTGCCACTCAAACGATGCAGCACTATTATCTCTCAGCCGAAATTTAAAAGTGGAATATCTCGTAAACGTGTTAACGGAAACTAATCAAACGCCAAAAATGAATTAAACTAACCTCCGTATTTTTATGGGATTTTAGATTCTGAGTGGAGCGAAAAAGCTTATGGTTTTACAAATACGTTTATTTTTTTTATCTGTAAACAACTTTTATACCAGAAATTATATAAAAGGAAGTCGGTGTGGGAAGGTACTTTAAGGAAGTTATTTTTCGATTTTCTCAAGAGTTTTTTTATCAAATGTGGAAAACCTAATAAAAAACAGAGGAACAATGGGAAAATGTACAAAATATATTACGAAAATATTACGATTTTATTTTTCTGTGAGCAACTTTTCTACCAGACATTTTGCTCCGATTTTTTAATGATAGCAATTTTTCTTAAAGTAAATCCAATTGGAGAGATACTTAATAGAGGTTATTTTTTGATATCTTCAATAGTTTTCCCAATAAGCGGAAAATCCAGGAATAACTATGGGAAAATCGTAGGAAAAACGGGAAAATAGGTACAATGTTGAACAAATATTTTTAAAGAAAATATATATTGCCCATGAAATTATTTTACTATAAGATGACATATTATATATTGTCGAAAAAGTAACTACATTATCAATGCGACAATGCCACAATGCGTAATCGGTCGGATATGGCCCTGAATAAACTGGCGACATAATGTATTGTAAAATTGTTATAGTGTGTGTGCGTGTGTGTGTGTGTGTTTGAAAATGGTTATTTTATGTATATTACGTGAGTTGTATGTATTTTATTGTGATCTATTTATATATATTGCATGCATATATTGTGTTGATATGAATACGTATTATATTTATTGATGATTATAGCCATTATCTATTGTAGAACGTTATTATTCGCTTCGTATCTATTTCTTCTAATTTATATTCTATTACGAGAATATTAAGAATTGTCACTGAACTCGTGTATTCTAATTAAAGTTACTAGAATTTCGTTGTTCAATTAATGTAAGGAGCAAAATGTGAATCAACGAATCATTACGATATAAACAACAATTTTTTTTTTTTATTTAAATTTTAAATAGACGTGGTGCCACTCCGTCACCGAAAATACTATAAGTACCATACAAGTACTTATTTGGCTGTGTACTGAGCCGTCGGGTATCAGACAGGATTTTTAAAAGTTAGTGTTTTTACCGGATGAACCCAAAGAAATGAGGATTCGGGTGACGCCTCTGACACCTTTATGCCTTTCGCGGTCTCTCACATCAACGACCCGCCTTTTTGTGAACGACTCGCTTAATATTTTGAATTAATGTGTAACGTGTTTATGTGATAACATTAATATTATAAATAATAGAACTAGTATTTATACGTCACATTTGAACGTTTATTACAAATATTAAATATCTGATATATTCTAAAAAACACATTCCGAATAATACTTTCCGAGATAATGAACGTCTTACGGTGTATGCTGATCACACGGCATAATATCCTATAATTATTACCTTCCCAACCAGACGCGTGTACAATGAGGGGTTTAAGAGATTCAACCCCTCCCCCCCCCCCGAAATTTCATAAAAATTATGATGAAAATAGAATTTAAATATTAATGTTCAACTATATACTGTGTACCGTAGGGTTTGGTTTTGACTAATATAAAATCGTACCGTAAATCGAAGCGAGCGAATAAAATATTATAATATATTTCTACATAAAATATCTGGGGGTTTTTTTTTCTATTAAGATACATTGAAATATACCAGACATCCAGACATTTTATAACGGATGAACGGATAACTCGGCGCAAAGCGGGCCGACGGTTCGTCAAAAGTAAAACTAATTGAGCGAGATGAAAGAGTTAATAATAATAATATTATATTTATTTCGTCCGAATCCTTATTTTGGAAACGTGCATCGTTTATGCGAACTGTTATTAAATGTATTCTTATAGACACGTATTTTTTTAAATTTTTTTTTTAACATTTTCAGACCGGTGAAAAAATATTGGACTGGGAAACGAACGTGGAACTCAAAGAGATACTGACCACCGTCACTCTTCCTCGAATATCGTTTATCGACGTGCCCTTGGGATCTGATTTTAAGGCTCGTGTCAAACTGATATTACCGCCGTCCGTCGACGAAAATTCGGATGTTAAATATCCGATGTTGGTCAACACGTAAGTAAATCCTATCATAATATTCATATCAATGTCGGCCACACTGTGCAGAATGATATATTTTATAATATTGCCAAGAAAACACGACATAATCGAAATTCTCAATTTGTTTGGTGTACTTGCCAAACTGTTTATAGTTACGCCGGACCCGGATCGAGTTTGGTGACGAACAAGTTTTCGGTGGAATGGAACATGTATTTCAGTTCGAATAAAAACGTGATCGTGGCTCAAATCGACGGCCGCGGATCCGGGAGGAGAGGCGATAAAAACATGTTCGCCAATTACAGGAAATTGGGTACATACGAGATCGAAGACCAGATTTTTGTCGCGAGGTATACGTCATAACATAATATAGTACTGTAATAAATTATGGTCGATATCGTTTACCAATTAAATTTTAATATCCGCTGTGGCGTTACTTTAAATCGAAAATTCCAGTACAATACGCCACCTCTTCGAAAAACCTTCTTTTCAAAAATTGTCTTTTTCTATATGCACGCGGTGTGGATAGAATGTCCGTACCAATAACATTAATTTACACGCCCCGTAAGTAAATCGCCGACATAACGTGCGAGTAAAACTGCCTATACGCGACTCCCTAATAAAATAATTATGTCGTGCGGTCTCCGGCCAGAGAAATCCACTACTAGTAATCTCTCGTTTAATTCGTTTATCTCTGACTGTATTGAAAACCGCTCTCAAGTTATCGTCATTATAGCCGATTTTTCCACAGCCCTCCATTCCGTAGATCACAACCTATTCTCTAATGCAGAGGTTCCCACACTTTTTATGGTACGACTCATTTTTGAAATAATTTAAATTTTAGCAACCCACAATAATATCATGGACTCGTTATTTTTCATTTCTGGAAGATTCATGAAGTTTTTTTCAATTCCATACTCTCATTTGCAAATATATATTTGCTGATGGATAAACTTATTCACAGGAAAAAAAAAGGCCGTAATATTTTTTAACTAATACATATACATTTTGTACATTTTCTATCTATATCAGATGTAAGGATTGTATTGAAATTAAAAATAACAACTCTGTGCGTTCAAATGATTTTCTTAACGGGTATCTTTTCCATTATAATCTGTGCTTTATTGACGAAAATACAATAGAAGACCAAAACGAAAAATTTTTCACCGCAATAAATATATTACAATAATTTGAAATATCTATGTCAGAATGTATATCATGCAAATTTCAATTTATAGTCAAATTTTCAAGATATACGTCTTATTTGTTTAAAAAATGACTCGTATAAAAACTTTTTGTAATTATATTATATTCTAAAATGTTACATTTTCCATATTTTCGTCACCCTTATTCTCGAGGTTGAAACGGTTTCTGATTTATGATTTTCAAATAGCAACCGCCAAAATGGATTTAAACTACTACCCCGTCTATTTATGGAATTTTTAGTATAGGTAGCTATTTGAAAATCAAAAGTAGATGGCGGTTTCACCGCCAAAAATGAGGATAAATAGTAACATTATAGAATATATGATTAAAAAATGTTGTAAATAAGTCATTTATTGAAAATATAAGTAATTCGTGAAAAATTCGACTGTTACGTGAAATTTGAAAGACCCTGTATAATAATATAATACTATTAATTTATCGTTTTCTTGGTGCAGTTATCTTCAGGACCGGTTTTCGTTCATTGACAAATCTAAAACAGCTATTTGGGGCTGGAGTTACGGCGGCTACACAAGCGGCATGGTACTGGCCAAAGACAACAAAAACGTATTCAAATGCGGGCTGTCTGTTGCTCCCGTTACCGATTGGATATACTACGGTTTGTACACGTCCGTGTGTAATGTATTAACGCGACATGCAAAGCTGGGCTACATTTATCCGTTAAAAAAAATCGCGAAATTTTCCAACAAAATTTAAATTAAAACAAAACAAATGAGATGAGGATGTTTTCGTTGCCGATCTATTTAAATAAATTACGAAATATTTGACCCGCCGTCGGTACGATACGACTGTTATTAATAAAAAAAAAATGAATTCTAACGTGTCTATATTCCCCCGCTGACTAAACTATAGGTATGTTATAGTACCTATGTTTATTTTTTTTGGAAATTTGAGTAACTAATAATTCGATTCGGTTACAAAACGAATGACGGTTACAGCGAAACTCGCGCAGCTTTGTATTGACGTATTATTGTGCGCGGTGTAAAAATTCAAATAATTAAATTTTCCAGACACGATTTACACCGAACGTTACATGGGTCTGTTCCCTGATAACGCGGTGAATTACAAAAACGCCAGTCTATTGACTCACGCCGAGAAAATTCGCAACAAGAAATACATGTTGATACATGGCACGTACGACGACAATGTGCACTACCAACAGTCCATGATGTTATCCATGGAACTCGAACGAAGAGTTATACTTTTCAGACAGCAAGTAAGTGCTGCAGGAGTTCTAATAATGTATAGATAGTATCAGTGGCGTAGTCTGCAGGATTTGTCAATGGGAGGAGGGTTTGAAAAAATTCCCTTGCAATGCCCAGAGATGTGCAAATTCCCAACGGCGGGAATTATTAAAATAAATATTATAAATATTATAATTAGCCTATGCGATAATCACTTAGATTGTGTGCAACTCATTATAGCATCTAATGTGGCAGGTAACCGCGGTATTAACCTTTTAATAGGTCTGCGGTGGTATCTATTGAGTTACAAAGTAGTGTAACCAATTTATGTGTAATTAAATCTAGTTTCCCTGGCTACAGTATCTGTATATACTGTATATTATGTATGCATAAAGTTTACCTTTTACTTTTTTTTTTTTAATGAACGTTCCCGAGTGGTCCGGGAATATTTCCTGTTCCCTGTAACGTTCTCGGGGAAATATTCCCAGTGGCACATCATTAATAATGTCAGGGACACATTCAACACAACAATAATATAAAATTTAATGTAACTATCAGAAAAGTCACTTTTAGCTTTAATCAAGTATAAATGCACGTTCAACAAATCTTTCAGAATATTTTAAAACAACGAGATATAATACTTTAATAAAATTGAAAAATAAGGTTTTTTATTAAAAAAAAAATCAATTTCTATGGGTTCATTAATAAACAAACATAATAATTAATAAATATCAACAAGCTGAACTTGTTTGTAAATAAATATGAAAAACATGATAACTTTTTTAATAATATCATATTGCATATATAAAAATGGTTCAATAATAAATAAATACTAGGTCATGCCTAAAAAAACATGTTCATAATTTATTATTTGGCCGTAAATAATTAGTTTGAAATTAAGCAACCACCGATTCAAAATATTTTTATCTTTATTGTTATGTTCGGAAAATTGATATAAATACGAAAGAAAAAAAATCAGTACCTACACATTGTACTGGAATTTTGTTAAGTGAATATTTCATTCGAAAAGTATTTAAAACAGGTACCAAAAGTATTCGAATGGAAAAATGTTTTGAAATTTAATTAATTTTATTTAAATATGCTCTACATCATAGATAGCATCTATACGTAATATACCGTCACTAAAATATAATATATTATGCATTTTATTTTACAGAGTTATCCGGACGAGTCTCACGGTCTGTCGAGTGTCCGTAATCATGTATACAAAACAATAAGTTCATTTTTGTTGGATTGTTTCCAGAACAAGATATGATCTCAATAATAATTTTATTATCGTTGTCGCTAAAATCCGTTATTATTATTATTATTTTATTTTTTTTTGTTAATTGTTTATCGCCTTTTTCACTCGAATATTATAATACAATGTTCAACAGATTTCATTGTTCACACGGGCGCAGATGTAATACAATTTTACTATGACATAATACAATAATAATTCGAATAAATCATCCACTCTATACACCGTGGTGCATTTTTTTTTTCATTTTTTTATTTTTTAGCGTTCTTAAAATATGTGAGTTTTTGTTTCCGATCCGGTTACAATATCGGAGTGGGTCGGTCACACAGACCGGTCAAGGGTTTCCAAATTTCGGGCTACATCGAAAAAAATAACCCCGATCATAATGGTTATATCATAATATTAATAATATCGCAGCCCCGAACGAATAGTGACGCAAATCAAAATATGAAAATGTTGGGAAATCGACTTTTAACGTTTCATAACTTTTCATAATGTACTATAATTTTTCCCACGTGAAACTGTTACTAAATACTTATGAGATATGACTTTATTTTGGTTAGAAAAATATTGTGTAACAACATTAGTCAGGTCAGAATAAAGTCACATCTTAGAAGTGTCAATATTTAGGCTAGTAACCATAATTTATTTTAATCGGATATAGAGACATTTGAATTCATACTGTCTTCAAAATTAAATAACTGAAAAATGCAATTTAGTGAAATAAAATAAAAATAGTGAATTATAAAGAATGATATTCTGCATATTTTGATAGTAATAACTCGAAAATCGTATTTTTCGAGTTATGTCAGTAACTTTTTTTATGTTAAATTGACAACTATCTTACTGTATTTCAGCCGTTAAGAGTTTTGTTCATTATTATGTAGTACTAATAGAGATGATTACCGTGATTATATAAATAATAAGGTAAATTGTCAAACCGATATATTTAATCCTTAAAAACGAACGAAAAAAAAAACGCACTACATTTAGGTATCAACGTATCTCGATCCCTATTTCTTCCTATCCGAACGCCTAACCTATCAAACTCCAATACCTGTCATTGACAACCACGATTGTATTGCAGGCATATAAGTATGTACGAGGGCTAATCAAGAAGTAATTTTTCTGAGCACATGTTTTCTACTTCTAACTTTTTAATTTTGATTTCACCAATATTTTTGTGAAATATGTTTTTTTTGTTGGGCAATTTTATGATGAATCCAAAAAAAGATCAACTTGACGAGCTTTTGGGGGGTTCGAGATGATTTATTCTTATTTTTTCAGTAAAATGCAATATTTTACACTTATAATTACTTATAATTAAGACATAATTACTTATGTCATCAAATTGTAACTGAAAACTGCAGATGCGTCGTGTGACGTCAAACCTGAACTTAGATTTATTTTGATACTTTAAATTTCTTCAAAATTCTCGGGATAAACTTTGCTGCCATTTGGTATATGTGTACTTTTTCAGTTACGTTTTTTTGGTAAAAGCCATGTGAAATGTCGAAAAATATTTTCCGCAAATGCAGTAAAATCCTTTCAAACCCATAAAATACTCGTCAAGTTGCTCTTCGTTTGAGGTCATTGCAAAATCGTTAAATACTAAAAACGTATTTTACTAAAATATCGCGATGAAATCAAAACTAAGAAGTTTATAGAGAGTCTACAAAAACAGACGTGCTCAGAAGAAAACATAGAATCCAGCATTGATACCAAACCTACTGCCCTTCAATGTTCGGTTTACGAGTAATACTATCAGTCACGATACTTTTTGATTAGCCCCTCACGCAGTTAATATATAGATACATGATAACGGAAACTAATAAGGTATGGTAAATGGATATTTTTGTTTCATTACAAAACGCTTTATTATAATGTATGAGGACTCTTCGCGTCGGTTGTGCATTGTGGAAAGTTTTTTTTATTTTTTTTTTTTTTATCATCGTACGACCCTACAGTCTTCCAAATTAAATAGCCACGAGGAAACAATATTGTACACCTACGCATGCCGTTAGTATCAAGAATGTACCTTTCAGAGTTTCGACTTTCAACGCTACACAAAGGTGTAGTAATCTACAGATCATCAGTATTATACTATTCGGTTATTCATTATTTTGCAAAGGATATTTCTTCTATTACCTATACAAAATAAGTAGGGGGGAAATTCGATTATTTGAGCTTAATATGGGTACACCGCGCACACATATAATATGACACAATTTCCAAACGCATTATCTCCCCGCTTTGCAAAATCCTAAATACCGCCATTAATGTTGACGTGACGGTCGACTGCTGCTGCTGCTATTACACAGCCATCCACCATAACCTAACCGCCATAATATTATATTATGATGCGAGATGTGACTGATGACACAGTTATTATAACAATATCGTCTCTCAAATACATCGTACTATATTATAGGTATAACGACGGTGCAAAACAAAAAAAAAAAAAAAAAAAAAAATTAATAATAATAAAAAGTCCAATTAACGAGAAAATAAATACGATCGTATTACGATGATGTTTGTCGACCGAGTATAGTATACGGGGACGAACACTTGCGTATACATTCCAATAAATTATTGACACGCGTCTCGAACGTCGGACGTCACCGTAATAACAATTATCATTTACGATCATTTTTAGCGGCTGTAGCAGTCGAAAAGCCACTAAATCGTCGGTTGATAAGAAAATTTATTTTTGTCTTTTTTTTTTCTTATAACAGTATACCGACAAAACTGGAACTTTGCTAGAGCGTGCGTGTTTACTTTCCTCTATGCGCGTTTGTCTGTTACTGCTCGCCGCAAGGGACGTGACGAAAATTAATACCTAACCTAACATATCTAACATACCTAACCTACCTATACTATACAACCCGCAGACTGCACGATGTTATTCGACAGAACTAAGATCGCGGTTCTGGTATGGTTGTTTGGTTGTATCCATTTTACGGTCCAAGAAGTAAGTATATACTATAATATACCTATAAATAGGTACCTACTATATAGTATCGAGTATCGATAACGAGCAATCGATATCCGTAGGCTTGTTTTCGGTAAACTGTTTGCTGTGGTTTACTACTTGATTGCAATATCGCGAAAACGTTTTGTTTACTGTTATACACTGTACCGTGTTTTGCCAATGAATAATCAGTAACCGAAAACAATAAACGCATAGTTTTTAATCGTTCACTGATGCCGGTAACCTGCTGGTTGTCGAAAAGTAAACTTGGTTATTAAATAGTTACAGCAAAAAAATATCGCCAAAACAGTTTTTCCGCTAAACTAGTAACCAGGTTTCTCAATATACATATATCAATAAAAATAAACGTCGAGTGTGCGTACTTTAGGTAGACCCGGTTTTCTCTTTAATCACAAACTGCAATTACCTAAAAAGATGCTGAATTTTATCCTATAATATTTTATTAGAAAAATGTATCGAAGTGTTCATCTGTTCAACACCGAGTCCTTTTTTGGGGGTTTGATTTTTGTTGATATCTACGATGAGTCGGTAGCACGGGGGAAAATACTATTGATACTACTCCGCATAGAATAATTTTTTCATGTACAACGATTAATCGCCGCAAGCAGTATATAAACTAAATTATCTTGTGTATTCTAATTTCCCAAATATGTACCTACTAAAACATAAGTTTTAGATCTATTTTAACAAATGATAAACCTACGAGTTTATCGCGGAATCGTTTTCGTTTTAAATTCTCTATAATTTCGCAGACAATTTAATAATGACCTCCCTAAAGAACCAATTGGACAAAAAATTTCTATACAAGAAACCACCTTAGTGTTGATGAATGGAGCAAGATTCGTTGTCAGAGAAGTTATTCATTGACAAAATAAATCATCATTGCGAGAGTGAAATGATCATAGTTTCTAATTTCTAAACGTATTTTAAACAATAAATTATAATAGTATAATTCCATGTATAATTTCTAACAAATCCGGTTAGGTACCTAGTGTATTAAACTTATATTATGTAAAAAAAGCTCAAATAAATTAAAAATCATGAATTGTTAACAGTTGATAGGAAATTTTTTTTAAGATTCATTGATGGTCATGTTAACTAAAATAATTTGTTTGAGTAAAATTAAATATACGAAAATTCCTTCAGTTGAAAGTTGTTATAAAACAAAAGATAAATTTTACTAGTTGAGTTAAAAATGCAAACAAATAATAATTTAACTCAGTTAAAAATAAGTAAATTAATTTTTTTAGATTTTGAGAGGAGCGAGGAATGTATTGATTTTACAATGATGTTTATTTTTTATTGTTATCTTTTTCTATGAATTAATTTTCTACCAGAATATCGATGGCTTATCATTGCGTACAGATGTCAGATATAACTTGAATTCCCCTCCATATACTACCTTCCCAACTCCTCACCTACAACAGGTCCACCCATCGTAAAAAGTATGCCCGTCTTATTTTTTAATTTGTGATTAAACTCCAATTCAATCTACACGCCACAAATTATAGGTTCTAAGTAACGTGATTTCACTAGGTCGTGTAGTGATTTGACGGAAAAGACGAGTGTTACAACCTATAACAGGTGATTCATTTAAGTAGGCACACTAATTATCTCGGAAAGTGTTAAATTTCTCCGGAATTTATTTTCTAGAACATTTAAAAAACAAGCTACGCCACAATTTTATTTTATTTTTGCCACCCTTATTTTTGGGAGTAAAACCACAACTTATTTTTGATTTTCAAATAGCAACCTATTTTTAAAAGTCCGTAAATAGATTGAGTATTAGTTAAAATAAATTTGAGTGTTTAAATTTTTGATTTCTGTCAAGCCGTTGATGAGATATACCACTTTTAATTTTAGGTTTGAGGAAAGTAGTGGTGCATTATAACATGCTGCGCGCCGTACTGCCACACTTATGATACTCCACTACTGTCCTCTACCCTATACTTAAAAGTGGAATATCACGTCAACGGATCGACGGAAATCATATGTAATGAATTTCCGTATGAGATCATACGGAAATGTATTATTTTCAAATTGTACATTTTACGGCATTACAAAACATGTATAACTGAACTACGCTCAGAATCGTTTTTCGTTAACAATGATTAATAATTGAGTACGGATATACATTAAATTTCCTCTATACTTTCCCGAATTTCCATCTACAACAGTGGCCCGCCCATCGTGCGAAGCATGTCCGTTCGTTATTATTTTTGCTATTCGAAATCAATATTGGAAGTATTCAGTATTAAGCCCTTATAGTTTTACTATTAACCTTTTACATATTGTTATACAATTATAATTATATAAGTAGGTACTTCATAATAAATTATATTATTTATAATAATTATGTAAGCAGAATGCAACAAACAACATATTATTAACATCAATATTATATTGTTATTAACAATTAATAATACAATGATTACGGTTTCTGGCTTGATTATTAACCATAAAATATAAATTTGTTGACGATTTTGTTTAATGTAATATGCTGAATAAAATTGAAATATTTATTATATTTTAAATTATAATGTTATTCCAAAATTTGTATCACCCCCTTTTTTTTTGTATTATGTATACGATATAGAACACATAAGACTGAGTGCACATCAATGCAGTGGAAAAAAAACTGCCATGTTTCACTGCATGTCCACTGCAATAACTTGGGCACCCATTTTGCACTGATTTTATGTGTACTCTTGGTCTGAATCGTAGCACTGAGAATAGGCAATTAAAATTAAATAGGTATCAAATTTTCAACAAAAAAATCATTTGACTTTAACTCGTTAACTTAACTGTCTTAACTGGATGTGTATAAAAATATAACTGTAAAAAGCTAAGTTTATCCAATGAAAACTTGACCTAGTTAAGTTAAAAGTGAACGATCAAAACAATTAACCAGTGAAATTAAAAAGTTTTAAACAAAATTAACCTTCTAACTATAGTTAATGTCCACCTCTGTAAAAAAAAATTTAAATACTTACTTAGTACGCATGTGTACTTAATATTCATATTTAAGTAAATAGTGATCATAATAGTATGACGAAGTTATACTTTAATTATGAATAGTAATAATTATAATGTTACGAATAATATACATGTCATTGTCAGCCAAATCAACAACCGTAACAATAAACTGGTAATTACAGACAGACAGACAAAATAAAATGCGTTTAAACTTATGTTTAGAAACCTAAAACTGTGTTATGGCAATCTAAAAAACACACAATTAGGTGAAAATATTAGGTACATTCCCGGTTACGCTCAGAATCTAAAAATAAAATCGCAAAAAGTAGACACTTTATTTGCATTGAAGGGGCTTTTTTTCCGGGGCTGTTTTCAGAAAAAACATAAATTGGCACTTATTGCAGTGTGTGACAATTCTAATGTGACTGACGTGACAATAAACAACAATATCATTATTTTTAATTTCGAAATTACGATTACATTCATTATTACAATGTGGTATGAACGACTGTAAAAAAGTACACACATTGATAATAAAGGGATCTATTGACAATCATATGTTAAATTTAATTTTATCGTGCCGTCATACTTCAATAGGATGTTTAATTATACATACACCGTATATTCTCAAATAGTTTTCAAAAAAATATTACGATTCATTTTTTTTAGTTTTAAAAATATTCCACCTGAGATATTATTATCATTGCTCATTAATAGTGTTAAAACATTTTCTTTTTCGATAATTGCAACTAAAATATTTCTTACGATTTACAATACAAATATAATATTTGTTCAAACAAATTTTGAGTGTTGTATTTTGATAGTTTTCATTTAATTTTGGGATGGTTAACATCTACTCACCCGTAAATATCACAAGCAAAATATAATATCTACCCTATTTAAAACTTAAGCATAGGGACGACTATAGGATAGGCAGGGTAAATTAAGTCACGCTTCCAGATTCGTCTGTAGTCTATATATTTTTATATAAACGTACATTCGTTTTTTAGTAGCATTATGGTATTTTGTTTCATAATTAATTATAATGCGTAAACTGTTAAGTGATTCCTATCATTTTACTATGATAATATTGTCAGGTGCGTGTACAAGGGGAGGGGGAGATTAAATCCCTACCCCGAAATGTCATGAAAATTATGATGAAAGTAGATTTTTAATAGTCTCAAAAGTGATTTTTGTCAAGATATTCTGAGATCTTCTGTGGAGATAAATACAATTTTAGTTTTATTTGTATTTTATTATAAGACACTATAAATAGTAAGTATATATTGTTATTATTGTCATTTCTAATTTGTTGTGGTTTTTCTGTTTTTAGAAAATTATAACTAATACGGCGACATTACAAAGTCCTCATTACAGTAATATGAATTACATTATCATTTAGGCTGTATTCATTAGAAAAATATTAAATGTGAAATTTAGTAATAGGTACCTAAAAAGCTAAAAATGAATGTTATAAAATCTTAACATTTTTTATAAAAAATGAATAATCCTACAATTGAAAGTATGTAAACTTTTTTGTTATAAGAGTATGCAAGTTTACAACCTTAAACCCCCTCTCTCCGAAATATTTTTTTGTAAACGCACTTGAATATTGTAATGTTTATGATAATGATTTGTTTAATAAACGTAAAATATATACTTAATTATAACAATTTGGAAGGCTGGGTAAGTTAATCATATTTTTAACTCAGTTGAGCTGTTAAATATATCATTAACTTGACTTTACTTCAACAAATAAGTTTAGTTAATTTAAAAAAAAAAAAATTATTGATTAGGTATTCAAAGTTAAAATTTCTAATGAAGTGAATGCAAATATGAAATATTATCTATATATGTATTTTTAAACCTGTAGAGTGTGGAGTTGTAGAATTTATAGGACACCAATCATAACGCAGCTTGAGGATCATTTTAATTTAAATTTATGAGAAGTGGCGGTTCCAGTATTATTTAACATTATTAATTTATTAATTTACAAAATAAATAACACAAAGTAGTATAAAAACTGCCGATTAGTTATAAAATTGTATTCAAAATATCTATTCAATTTTAACAACTGAAAGATAGTACCCAAGTACCCAAGTAATACCTAAATTGGTATGTCATATGTCTTCATTATAATGATAAATTAGTTTTTATCTGTAAATATAAAAATGCAATTTTTTGGAAATATATTATCTTATTATTATTATATTTTTTTTCTTAACAATATTTAATTAATTAATATTAAATTAATATTAAATTAATATTTAATTAACCATATTCTAGTTACTCTTAAGTATACGAACTTATAATATTTTTAATGAAAAACGGTAATAAATAAAATATTTTCTGGATAATATGAAAATTAAAAATTAATATTATAGAAAAATAAAAAAAAGGTAAGATAATGGGGACGGGTGCAGCCACCGATTTTCTTACGTTTTATCCCGGTTTTTCACATTTGGTGGGAAAATTCTTGAGAAAATCGAAAAAACCTCCCTATAGTACCTCCGCGTGCCGATTTCCTTTCAAAAAAGGTGTTACACCTAGAAATCCGAACAAGTCTTCTGGTAGAAACGTTGCGTACATATATAAATAAAAAAAAAACAAAAATCTTTGTTATCTTTGTTAAACCATAACTTCGCTTTGTTTTATGTTTTATGGTGACGTTTTTTCGATTGACTTGAGTATTCTCCTTTGTGAATTGTGCGAATGTAAAGTGAATAGTGACAAAAAATTTAACATTTCACAACACATAAAATCGGATAAACATATCAAAGCCATTAAACATGAGCAAAATAAAATTGAACAAAAACAGCAGCTACTTACAAATGTTCAACAAAAATCAACTTTTAATATCGATCTTTGCAAGATTTTTGTTTCTGCAATTATACCATTAAACAAGTTATCTAATAAAAGGTTCGACAATTTTTAGAAAGGTATACTAAAAATTCAATTCCAGACGAATCACCACTGAGAAAACTCTACGTTGATGATACCTATAATGAAAATATCGAAAAAATTAGAACTCAAGTTTTCAATAATCGCCGTTGGGTGAGTGTCGATGAAACAACGAACATCATAGGTCGTTTTATTATCAATGTTACTATCGGTACTCTGGGGATTCAACGTTCTGGATCCAAATTTGTACTCCACTCAGGAACAATTAGAAAAACCAACTTTTCTACGGTCAGTAAAGTTATTAACAAATCTATGACAAAATTATTGACTGGCGGAATACGGCACGAGCATGTACTGTTAATTTTATCAGATGCAGCTGATAAAAGCTGGTCAATTATTAAAAATGTTTTATTCAAAAATGGTACATGTGACATGCGCAGCATATTGCTTATATAGAACTGCGGAACAGGTTCGTGACCACTTTAGCGCTGTTGAGAAATTAATCGAAAATTGTAAAAAAGTATTCAAAAAAGCACCAACTAGAGACGAAATGTTTGAAAAAGAGGCTCCAGGTGTATGTTTACCACCAGATCCCGTAATTACAAGGTGGGGGTCGTGGATTAACGCGGCCATTTATTATTGCGAAAATTTAAACACTGTTTGTCGTATTATGACCGAGCTCGATGACGATGATGCTGTGAGTACAAAAAAATACATCGTTAAACCCGGTCTTGAGAGCAATTTAGCATATATAAAATCAAACTTTACAATTTTCGTTTTAAGAATAAATAAACTACAAACAAAAGACCTTTCTTTAACAGCTGTTTTAAAAATAATTGAGGATATCGAAGATTCGTTCAAATCATTAATGTGTGAAGCAGGTACAATTGTAAAAAAAAAATTTAAAACTATATTTGAAAATAGCAACGGCTTGTCGAAATTAAAACGCATCTCCAAAATATAGTGTGGTGAAAAATAAAATAATGAATTAGATGGAGATCTTGAAGAATTGGCTAGTGGCGATATAGTGTATTTTAAGTATTCCCCTTTTACATCGGTAGATGTAGAGCGTTCCTTCTCGACGTACAAGACATTTTTGACTGATAACCTTCGAAGCTTTAAATTTGAAAATTTGGCAAAACATTTAGTCATGCAGTGTAACTCAGGTAAAATAATTAAGAGTATTATTTAATTATAAATAATAATTACTTAATTTTTATTCTTATTTCCAGATAATTTTGAATAGTTTTGGTAATCATGTCTTCATTCTAGTGTTTCAAGTCATTAAAAAAAATAATAATAAACTGTTTCTAGTGTTTTCATATATTGTAAATTTATCTATTAATTCATAAAATAATCTTTTCTTAATAATTATTCAATAAATACAATATTTTTAAATTGTGAACAGAATACATTTTTACATTGGTATTTTTCATGTTTTTAGAGCACATTATAGCGCATATTTCAGTGATTTTCAGTGCTATAAAATCCGAACCCTGGTTATTAGGTATTATATTTGGTTGTCTTTCGTAAGGCGAAGCACTCTGTTTAAAATATAAACAACCGGACAACAATGGTTAATTTTGATAGGGACAAGAGTGGAACCGGGGAAATGCAGGAGGATACTTATTTAATTTTTTTTTTTTTTAATACTGCGCACGGGCAAAGTCGTACAGGAAAGCAATAGCCACTGATAAAAACAAAAAGTTATTATAATGTCGTTTAAAATGTGTAGTTTTTAAGCTTTTAAAATAAAAAAATTAATTTTTGTCCTATTGAAAAAATTAGAAACCCCACGTTGAAAAACAGTTTTCTGTTATTTTTCTGGTGAAAATTTAGTTTTTATATACTACAATATAGATATTGATTGTAGTTTTCTCGGTTATTCCCCGTGTAGTAAGATTGCGACATGGGATGACGACTACATGACGCATTTTCAGTTTATTTCGTGATTACACATTAAAATACTGTTGTGACCACTTGCCATAGGGCTATATTATTGTTATTGTAAAGGTATTCGTTCAAAAGTGAACTCGAATAATATGCTGAGGTGATGAATTTTTTCAAACGATTCGTTAAAATTGCACATACGAAATTTCTTAAATAACGAGTGTGCCACGTCTTCTTAAAATCGGATGGTTTTTTGATAACAGTCGTCCCGGTACCAATCGAAGAACAGGTCATCGGGCAGCGGCTCAGCAATGCACAACTCGATGCGCAATCAGAGAAACAAGAAAATGGCGGTGACCACTACGGCCGTCGCCAATAATCAATCGTCATCCGCCGGATTCAAAGAGGCCAACTATAGCGGTGCAAAGTTTGTTGTGGACAACGCGAGCAGTAATACCGTCATGAATACCGTTAGTGGTAACAGCCGAATGGATGGCAGTAGTACGGTGTTCCATATGATTATACTTGTTCCAGAAACCGGTACCAAACATTTTCCAGAACTTGATGCGGTCCTCCGTGGACGTCATGCAGCGGAGTGTGGACACGTTCCAGGACGTGTCGACGACGGTGTTCCAGAAAGCTCGGGAAACCATTCGCAGTTCCAGGGAGTCGGTGGAAAAGAGGAGCGGGGGCGCTTCCGGCCGTAGAAAACGGACAGGCATTGTCGGGTCCGTGGCCAACTTCATTGACACCGGGGTGGCGGGCATGGAACAGGCCACCGATCTGGGTCTGGTGATGGCTAACATAGGCACGAGCAAGATCCGATCCGAACTCGACGGCACTGACGGCAACAAGGAGGTCCTCAAAATATTGGTAAAATATGTCGGTACGTATATATAGTTTTTCGACGAGTAATTATAATGGTTTCATCGGAAATCAACAGAAAAAAAAAAAAATGACCGACTTTAACTTTGTGATACCGGAAAAAAAATAATGTGCATAATAAAATGTGTTATTTGTCGTTTACAAGCATCTAGGATCGGTATGAGTACCAGGGGCAGTGCCGTTCAGTTCGTCGACGACATCGGTACAATATCGACATTTATGGCCGAAGACGACGACGTGACCAGATCGATATCGACAATAATGGAAAAGCTAATGGAAAACCCAAAGGTAAGCGTCGCCATGATACGTATGACGCTCACCGTACTGGAGTCCAGCCCGTCCACGTCCTGTTTGTTGGATCAAATGCCACTGGCGGCTGCCGATTTGCGTATGCTGTTTGACGTCTTCGTCGGCAGCAATGGACAGCAGATGATGAAGACCGTGGCGGGGCTGTTGAAGGACATAACAACCGGACCGGACACCAAGGCATTTTTACAATCGCTCTTGAGCATGATGTCTATGTTCAGAAGGTAACCATATAAGCCATTGCGGCATTGTTTTAAAATTACGTCAACTAGTTGCATTATAAAAATTATAATTACCACATGGGTAATATAATATAAAATTTAAAAACGCCTATTCGAAACTCGACTTCAACATTACCTACCCAATAACTTTTATTCGAAATGGTACATGTTTGAATATTTTAGAAAAGATATATACTTAGAAATGCCTTTACATATTAGAATATTGAACAAGTATTACTTACGTATTTATTCGAATACGTATTCTTTATCAAATTGCGACTTAAGTTGAATAATTCAGAAACCTTTTTTAATCAAACTCTAACAGTTGTCCAATAATATCGATTATGGTTTTATATAATATATTGTTGGTTTATGGTTAATATAATATCGTGCTGGACGTGTTTAATTAGCACTACCAACTGCCCTAACATCTCAGACGGTCGCGGGTATCGAGCGTTAGGTCCTAATTGATGTTTGCCTGAAGTTACCCGTTACTTGGGTAGAATTTTGACCTTTCCGAGAACTTCCTATTTTGGTCCTTACATCAGTCTCCCTTACCGACTCCTTATATTTCCTAATCTTTCAATAGTGGTTTTAGGGAGAGAAGGACTATAGGGGTTTGCCCGTAAGTATAGCTCTGTTAATTATTGTGGGACGATTCGTACCGCGCGACCGCGTTTTATTCTTTTACGGAATTCAAAATAATAATAATGACATTTTTTTTTCTGTTCTAGTGATACTCCAGCAAAACCGGGCGCCAAACCAGAAAAGCCGACCTCATTGGTAAACTCATTGAGCGGTTTCTTTACCGGGGACGGTGAAGTGGAAGACGACCACGAAGAGACGAAGAAGATAATCAAAAAACACAGAGGTTCTGAAGAAACCGTAGTACGAAATAAACCTAACATAATACAACAAACTCCAATATCACAAGAGGACGATGATTGGTTCAATAATAATGATTATAAGGGGACCACATCGAAGTCACTTCCGATAAAACCCTCGCAGCAAATGGACAAATTCGATGCCAGTGAAATTAGTTTCAACAAGAAAACGCAATCAGAAAATGTAAATATCGACGATACCAAAAGCAAAGCCACCATTGTCACCAATAGTGACAACAGTGGGGTAGTAGAAAAGAAAAACAAGTCACGGTCATCGGTTGCAAAAACATCAAAACCTAAAGCAAATCCGGTTCCAAGGCAAGACGATAATTTGTTTGGCGACAATGTATCGTTAGACAACGATGTGCAGCCAAATCAATCGCTTTCAAAAAAAACAAAACCTTCATCAGTAAAACCGAAACTCTCGAAACGATCGGACGAATCTTATAACAGTGAAATAAGTATCAACAAGGAAACCCGGTCTGGAAACGCAAAAATCGCTGAGACCACAAGCAAAACCGCCAGCGCCAGCGTGGTCGTAGAAAATAAAAACAAGCCACAGTCATCACCTATTACGGATACACCGGACCTTGCGGAAACCCCGGATGTCATGCGTCTATCGAACGACTTATTTAACACCGGCGGAGACAGTTCGCCCTTAGACAACAAGCCAAAGCCATCGTCCCCCAAAACTCTGAGACGTCCAAAACAGGTGCCCAAGCAAGTGGACAACACGTTTGCCGATGGAAACAGTTTGGAATACGAAACCGGAAATGTTAATATCGCCGAAAGCTAAACAGCCAGTGCCACCACAGCTAGTAGTGTAAACAGCGTGGACGTAACGAAAAATCACCGGTGAGAAAATTTAACGCACGCTTGGCACACTTGTTCGTTACAAATATAGTATCTCATTGTAGTGTAATTTATTTAAAAAAAAAAAAAAATAAAAATAAAATTATTAAATAAAAGATACCGTATTCTATTGCGATAATCTCTTAAGGTACGCACAGACTGATGCGGTAGCCGTTATCGGTACGGGTGATTGGTAATTGGGCTAAATTTTATCTACCTGCTTCGTTACAGAATATTTTGTTTATATTTCATCACCCGGGTATTGGGCTATTCAAGTATATTATGTATAAATGTTATACATGTTGTGTCTGTGAACAGTTTTTTTACTCAGAATCTTGTTTCAATCAAAAAATGCAAACAATTTTCTATACGCGGGAATATTTTTAAAATATTTCGGGGTGGGTCGAGCTATTTATAGGCATTTTATGTTTGCGAGTTTTTCTTAGGTAGGTACTATGTGACTAAAATAATTGTTGGACCAAACAGAAATGCTTGAAAATTTAACATGAGGCACGATTATAAGTTGTCCATAGCGGTAAAAAAAAAAAAAAAAATTAATCGTAATGTAGTAGTTTTTTCCATAATCGTTTTCAGATCGAATTTTGACGAAAATCGTAAATATTATAGCATTTCAAAACATGTATAAGTATACAACTAATAACTTCGTTTAAAACCGTACTTAGACAGCAATGGCTTATCGTCGCTTACAGATAAAAAAACTAAATACCTAGTACATAATTAATCAAACAACAACAGTTTTATAGTGGCCTGATTACCAGATACATTAATAAAAAAAAAAAAAAAAATAGTGATCCAAACGCCCGGTCTACCTGAAGTAAATGTAAAATTTTAGCGGCCCAATTCCCGGGCCCCTTCCCCTCCCCCCCTCGATATCGTCCATCTTTATCAAAAACTGGAAAACGCGAATGTATCATGCCGGGTGTGGCAAATTGTTTCGACTCTACATGCCAAAATAGACTTATTTTTTTTTGAACGTGCCATTAAATTATAAAAATATGTTATACATATTATATAAATTATGATAAAAAAATGTCAGAAATTTTGATGTTATTTATTATTAAAAAAACAAATATTTTAATTGTCGCGTGCCCTCAAAAATCGGGAATATATGATTTGAGCGTCAAAGAACTGTAGGACTGATATCGTTGGCCTTTGTGATTTTTCCTAATCGGATCCGATTTTTTTTTTAAATTCTATATAATCTTCTTTATTTTGATGTAAATGTAACCGATGTTTTATGGTTTTTTCGTGTTTGGCTATTTTGTAAGAATCCAAAAGAAGAACGACTTGACGAACTTTTTGGGGCAGTTGGAACGGATTTTTCTTCATTATGGTGACTACATAAATATACGAGTAATAATAATTATTGAGTGTTATCACTTCAAAAAGTTTTTATTGGTATTTACCAAATCAAAAAGTTCCTGACAAACCTGAAGTTGGATTTGTTTTTGATCTTAGGCATTTTCTTAGCAATTACGGAAAAAAATTTGCTGACATTTAGCGCTCTGTAGTTTTTTAGTTAAAACTTTTTTGTATAAACTATATAAAAAATTTTAGTCAGAAAAATATTTATTTTATTTATATTCTCATAGTATTTCTCTGTCAACCTAACCAAGATTCTTTTACACAACTCTCCAACCACCTAAAGAGCTCTTCTTTTGAATTCATTACAAAACTGCCAACGCATGGACAAAACATATTTTACAAAAACTTCGATCGGATCACACCGAAGAATGCTATAGAGAATCTACACAGACAAATTCGCTCAAGAAAAGTCACAGTAGCCAGTGATATAAACCCTACTGCTTTTCGACGCTCAATTCAAACAGTTGCGGAACTTTTTAATTACACTTCATGTACGAATTGTACCACAAAAAATAACAATGTTTGTTACTTATACTAAAACCCATTCTGAGACGATATTTTACCTGCCGATACCCAATATCCTAAACAAGAAAAGTGTGAGGGCTAAGGCGGAATAGACTGCTAAAATAAAAAATAGTCTACCAAACTGTTTTCCACAGAAGTATGCACGTACCTTAATTCAATTATACGACCGATGTATAGACACTTATGCAGCACGCATTATAATGCGTTATGATAATAAACGTATACACATATATTATAATATATTTTCTAAAAACCAATGTAGGTACCTAGGTACCTACCTAGGTACTAAACACAGTTGACGTAGGAAAAGAAATACAATAATTAGGGCTGGAATTTTGAAGCAAATGCATTTTTTATTCTTGAGTTCCAAAACGTATGTTCATAAGTACAAAATGTGTTTTAAATGATACTGATTATTTTTTAATGTATATTTGTGAATTTTTTTACGCATTTAATTTAAAATGTATTTTTAAGACTTTTTTTTATGGTTTTACAGAATTTGCTTAGTTTGTAGAGCATTTTTTTTTACAATTTTTTAATATTCGTTGAACGTCAAGTTACGATCATAAGCGTACACAGGTCCGTTTAGTAGGGGAAGAAACGATCATTAAAATCAAACCCTACATTAAAGTCATACGTACGAATAGTCCAAATATTTTAGGAAGGGAGCTTAAATCCCCGCCAATACAATACTGATTTTGAATACTTAGTATTTTACTTGATAAGCACTTTATTTTCGGAGGCTTTGTTGAGTTTTCGGTGGGAAAGGGGTAGTTGCAATCCTCCAAAATCTCCTCCCCTGTTTGTACCAATTTACGAAGTTAAGGTACTACGTTAGGGTTTAGTATTAAAAAAAAAAAAAATGTATATCTATATTCTATAAAGTATGTTTTTTTTTTTTTATATTTAGCGGAAAATTTCGCCGCCTCTCCTGTCTCCCCCGTGCGCACGCTTATGGTTACGATTATTGGTGGGTCCTCGCCTGCGCGCAAAATTACTGGTAATGTTGCAAAGCGTTTTGCGTGTTTAGTGTGGATCCGCTTTTCATTATCGAGAGACTTTTGGCCGACCACCGATAATACGAATAACGTAAGCTATTTATATAAATAGTTGTTTTAGATTCTAAGTAGAACAGAGAAACCTATGGTTTTACAAAGTTGTTTATTTTTTGATTTTTCTTCTTTTCTACCAGAAATCTTGCTCCGATGTACCTATACGATGCATACCCTTTTCTGAAAAGAAATTTTCTCGGGGTGGTACTTTAGGGAGATCATTTTTTGATTTTCTTATGAATTCCTTTATCAAATGTTAAAAACGAAGTAAAACCTAGGAAAAAGGGAAAATGTATGAAATACATTAGTAATAATTACGATTTTTTGTTTTCTGTGGATAACTTTCTTACCAGCAATTTTTCAACGATTTACTATGATAGCACTTTTTCTGTAAGGAAATCTGACTGGGGATATTCACTGACTGGGAGAAACAGGTCATTTTTCGATTTTCCCAAGAGTTTTCCCAGCAAATGTGAAAACCAGGAAAAACATGGGAAAAACGGGAAAATCGGTACAACATTAAACGAATATTATTAAAGAAAATATATATAATGTCTATTTAATTATTTTACCGTATTATAACATATTATATATTATTGACAAAGCGTCATTATCAACTGAACTTCGCTCGTTTTTTCGTTAACAATCGTTTATCGTTGCTCACAGATATACATTAAATTCCTTTCTGTATCTTACCTTCCCAACTTCCCCCATACAACAGTGGCTGCACCCGTTTCCATTATCCTAGGACAGCGTTTTTATAATTCTATTTAAGTTTACAACTTAAGTCTAATAGTTGATAAATATATGTATATCTCGTATATACATATTTATTGTTAATACACAATGTATGTATGAACGATAACGATTGAAGCGCCGTAGTACGAATAAAGAAATGATAGAAATAATTATTCCTATCATGGTTAGGACGTTCGTAGTTATAAACTCGGCAGTATTCGTTTTGTTTCTGTATCGCGTGTGATTTGGTTCTATACGCCAAAGCAAAAGCAAAAACGCCAAAATCAATTCGATTAACGAAATATGTCAACGAATTCGGTAGAAAAATATTTTCTGCGGACGGCGAGATAGTGTTTTTTTTTTTTGCAAAATATTTGAAATAAGTGTTTTTTGAAAAAGATATACTATTGTACAACACATCTCCCAAGATAAACACGTACAAGGATTACAACGCCAGGGAATTAAACAGACTAACAATTAGACAGTTAGACGAACAGGTACCAAAAAAAACAGACTTTTCAAAATAAAAATCAGGTGTCTTCGTTTTGTTTCGGCCAATACGCTACTCAATAAACTTGGAAATCTAATATTAAAAGATTTTTTTAGATTAAAAGAAGTACATCAATAAGTTAATTCTTGGTAGATCTTCAACAAGAAAATATGTTACCAAATGTTACAATACCACGAATAAAATAAATTCAATATGTAGCAGATAAGAAAATCTGGATTTCTTTGGATGGAACAATTGACACAGAAGTACGTTTGATTGCCAACTTCATAGGCGCTTTAAAAATGGATTGTTCTAGAAAAATATTTCTTTTAAATTGTGAAGTACTCGAAAAAGCGAACCATTCTACTATTGCTAAAATGTTCAATAATTATCTCTCTTTATTGTGGCCGGAATGCATAAAATATGACAACGTATTACTATTTTAATAATTGATTCAGCATAGTGAAAGCTGAATAATCAGTTCAGACATTTTATTCAAAAATGATACACGTGACCTGTATTGTGGACGCATTGCATAGTTGCTGAAGAAATTAGATTAAAACTGTCCAACGAGTATACATCAATATCAAATAAATTGTTTATATTTTATGATATCTAATCAACCAAGTACGTCCATAATAATGTGAAAATATATAAAAATATTAAATAAAACACCAGATGTGTACTACGCGTATTCTGGTTAGCGCAAGAGTCAACGTGTATATTATAGTTTTGATATTTGGAATTTAATAATGAAGACATTATTTCTATTAAAAAGATACAAACAGTGATTTAAGGTTTTAGCTTAGAACGATATTTAATTTATATAAAGACCTATTTCAATAAATTGCCCGAATCAATTACAAAATTAGAAACTCGTGGAATGAGTTTATCAAAATCATTAAAAAAAAAATAGAAGAAAAAAAAGTTATAATAAATAGAGCACCAAATGAAAACAACATTACAGTTTTCCTAAAAATAGACAAAGAAAAATAATGGGTTAAAAATACTATTAAATAATTCAAAAATTATAAATGATGAAAAAACTGAAAAAATATTCTAATAGATTTAATATCACACAATATTTCTTATTTTAAGTATGCTCCAGTAACATCAGTCAAGATTGAAAAAAGTTTTTCTATTTACAAAATTATTTCAGAATAATAATTTTTTTTGAGATTTTTTAGGGCATTAAAATCTCAGTCCTAACAATAATAACAAAAACCATACAAACACTACTGTTGCCCGCATTCAAATATAAATATTTTTAAAACTCTCCTGTCTTATAAATGTATTATATTATAAATATAGGTAAAAGTATAAATATATTAAAAAAAAAAAAAAAAAAAAAAAAAAAAAAATACCAATGATAATAACTATATATAATATTATAATCACTATAATAATAATATATAATTTATACCGGTCCTGCAGGTTGCCAAATTCAATATTAAACCGATATAGATATTTTTTAGCCAAGTATATAAATATTAATGTATTCTGATATAATGCAACATGTTAGGTGCACATAATATAATAGTACAATTATTATAAAACTATCTGTACTGCGTACCCAAAATGAGACGCTTTTACAAACAAATAATAAAAAAAAAAAAAAAAAAAAAAAAAAAAAAACAAAGAATAAATATAATGATATAACACAATAATAATAATATAGATACTGTAACCAAAATTATTACTATTTGGTGAAAACTACATATCAATAATATTAAATCAACAGCATAATACTATATTAAATATTACTAATATCATATAAACATACAAATAAATAATAATGATAATACTCGCATGTGTTTGTACCTATACCACAGACCAATACAGAATCTGTATTAATAGATTCTATATTAGCTAGGTCCTTACAATATCAAGGTTAACCATGCGTTAAACTGACAAAATTGTCTGGCTTTCATCAAATTTAACTGCTTGGTTAACGTTAACTAAATATTGTAAGAACGGGCCTTAGTTAGTGACTTTGTAAAAAAAAGAAAACAAAATGAAAAATGAAAAAAAATAATAATAATGATAATAATAAAAATCATTTATAAAGAAGGCATGTGACAGCCAGCGGTGTCAGTGGCAGCTGTGGCGGCGTCACGAGGAATGTCTCGTCGTGAAGAATAATATTAATAAAAAATTGTTACAATATTTAATACTATACACAAATTATTATTGTGTCCCTTATTCTTGTTGAGCGTCAGTGGCGCTTGACGGAGGTGGCGATTTGAGCAACAGATCACCGTATTGTAACAAAGCTTCGGTCAGTGAATCCGTGACTTGAGGCGATGAATAACACTGTTGGGTGTGCGGCACGCACCGTACTAGACATGGGTACAGTCGGACCAACTGATCCCAAACAGCTTTATTGACTGTGAAATTATGCATTATAATAATATTAGTATCACAGTGTAATAAAATCAAGAAGTTATGAGAACAAAGTAATAACAGAAATTATTATATAGACCAGCGATTCTCAACCGGGGGTCCGCGGACCCTAGGGGTGATGGCGAAAAAATTGAAATTTGTTGTAATTAATTGAAATTACTTGTGAAACTAGTTGTGAAATATTGTAAATGATGTAAATAGGTTTTTCGCAACTTATACGATTTAGTATAAGTGTATTTCACCAGATGCCAAATTTCAAAAAGTTAAGTGCTAGCAAACAATATCAAGGATCACATTAAAATTACATTTTTAACTCAATATTATTTTTATATATTCAATGTATTGTAACTTATACGATTTAGCATAAGTGTATAATAAGAGTATAATACTATAATAGGTATAATATATCATTCTAGGAGGCGATAAGCGATAGCTTATCTAGCGATAAGCGATAGTGGCGGGTACGATAAGATTGTATGTAATCTGGTAATGTGGCGTTGCTTGTCACAATTACATAGTATTTATTATCTTAAATTCAGATAAAACTATTCTTGTGAACGGTTTGTTTGATATTTGTATTCCAATAATTAGTCAGTCGCTTGCTTTAATTGCCGAATATCCTGAGCTTTCTTACAAAGCATTCAATGTTTTACTACCATTTACGAGCTCTGTATTAGTGGAGAGAGCCTTTTCGTCATATACATTTATTAAAAATAAGTACCGCAATAGACTCTCGGTGAGTTCAGACTTACGAGTTTATTTATCATCCGTGGAGCCAGATTTCAAAAAGTTAAGTGCTAGCAAACAATCTCAAGGATCACATTAAAATTACATTTTTAACTCAATATTATTTTTATATATACAATGTATTGCGCATGTTGATCAAAATAAATCAAATTTTTCATTATTAAACTTATTTCGTTAATTCATATACATCTTATGTGAAAATATATGAAAAATTGGCATTTGGGGGGTCCGTAAAGTAGTAGTGAGTGGTCAAGGGGTGTGTGAATGAAAAAAGGTTGAGAACCGCTGATATAGCCTATGATATACCTACGAAGGATAAAAGAAACTGGGGAAGGAAGTTCGACGGAGCTATAAGGAATATGGTGAAACCGGTAATAATGGAAACCCAAGGAAGATCCAGGAAGAAAATTATACGACTTGTAAGTTGTAAATTGGTAAGTTGATTTTAAAAGTTTGAGTAGAAAACTGAAGATAGGTAGTTCAAGATAATGGCATTCGTTGGAGTGTAGTAATAGCAGAATAAACTCGTAGGTATGTCAGTAAAATATTAAATCTAGTGAAATAATAAGTTTGTTCCAACACATGTTCAAACTAACACAAAATTGGTGGGCGCATACGCAGTAAAGTTGAAAATATAGATACAAATATTTGTATTAAAAATTATGTACCCCTTACTTGTTTTGTTATAACTCTATAATTCTATATTATTAATGAATTAAATATATCTTAAGATACTCTTGAGATACTTGTATCTGTGTCTAGATACTTTTTTAAGTATAGGATCTGTATCTGTATCTAGGTACTAATTTAAAGTATCCTAATACAGCACTGGATATTTACCTTTATCGGGAGTTTTCTTCAATGACACAATGAGCGTAGCTATCGCTTTTAATACAAATGATATTTCTGACATGCGATACCTGTATACACACATCATAAATAATATAATATCAGTCTTTAAGAATCCATTATAAAGATGCCACTATTTATTTTCTATCTCTGACCAACGCACAACATAATTTATACAAAACAGCAGAACCAAAATTGTGTTGTTAGCCCAAATATTGGAGTGAATTGATCTATTATCAAACTTTAAATAAAGAAAATTATCTATGTTTGTGCATTAGCTTTTTTTGACATTTCAATGTCAATGTCATTTTATGTAAGTTACGAGCCCGTAAAATATTACAATTTAAAAATGCTCATATCTTGGTTTAAAATTTAAATATCATGCAAATATCAATATACAAACACAGATAATATTCTTAACCTTAAGTATGATAATAGGTCAATTCACACTAAGACTTCAGCTAATAACACAATTTTGGCTCTGCTGAAAGCAAATTTAATATATTATGAATGGGTTAGAAGAGTAAGAACAATTAGTGTGCTGACATCCTATTATTTTAAAAAATTACCTCGGCAAAGGGCATTTTCCAGTTAGATTTTGGTCATGACAAAATTTCTCGACCACTTCCTGGAACCTATGCAACAGGGCCGTCACAGCCAATTTTCCAGTGATCAATACAGCATCTGTGGCGGAACCGATGTCGTCGAGGTTTGCTTGTGCCTGCACAGTTTCCGGAGGTGGAGATGATGAGGAGGACGTAGAAGTGATACCATCCACTAATGAAAACTGCAACAGTGTTTCGAAACACACTTTGGCAAACTGTTCACGTAAAATGGATGGTGGTGATGGTCCACCAACGCCTGGGCTAGGGCCAGTACCACTAGGAACTCCAGTAACATCGCGGCAATCGACCATCAACATTGAATCGAACCCTATATACAATGGTATTTGACAGTCAGATGGTTTAGGTATGTTTTAGAAAAAAAGTATATAATATAATTGGAGAAAATCATGTTTTATACAAAATTTAAAAAATAATACCACTATTGCTGTAGGGGTAACTGGGTACAGCAGAAGCGGTGGTCGTAGACAGTACTGAACCACGGTTCAATAATACCACTACGCGCATGATGAACTCCCGGGGCACATTGGTGGATTGTGATAGTATTTCATCTTTCAGAAACTCAACCAGTTGACAGTCTATGATAACAGATTCATTTTCATCAGTTTCATCTTGAATTTTGTTGTTTTTAACTATCGAGGATGATGGAGGTAAGCTGTAACGATAATATTATATTGAACAGATTGGAAAACTAACATATTATAAATAAAATATATCTTATATAGGTACACAATAATGATGATGATGATGATAATAATAAAAGGGTGTCCACTCTTTTTGAATTTGAAAGTTGCCAGGTTTCCAGAAAAAAAAATTACATTACACAAAATTAGGTAATAATAAATACTCAATTTTAAATTCCGCTACTTTTTTTGTACTTTATAATACAAATCAAAATAAATTAAGCAAATATTTTCTCCAAATCGGATTTGAAAATGGCAATTGTTTAGATAAGATTTAAGTAATAAAAATATACATGGGGAGACAAATTTTTTAATTTTGTTCTCTATCAAACGCCTGACTAATGTCAAGAAAGGCGCAAGTACAATAATATTTTATTTTCTAAGGAGTATGAAATTGCGTCAACTAATCTATGCACCTGATGTATTGTACTATGCTCTGAACAAAAACCCAATTTGGAAGTCTGGTAGGATCTTGTACTTAGAGATGTAAGGTAATAGCCTCTTAAGTATTAATCTTTCTAATAGTTTGGCTAGAAAAGGTAAAAGGCTTATTGGCTTGTACGAGGAAGGCAGATCGGGTGGTTTATTTGGTTTAGGAATTAAAACTATGTTTGAAAATTTCCATAGAAGGGGGAAGTATGAACGCCGTAAATAATAAAATAATAAAGTAAAAACAAAATTACAGTAAAATCCGGCCTTAGATAGGGTGATTCCATCTCACCTATTCTCTTCAACCTGGTATTGGAAAAAGTAATAAGAGGGATGAAAATTGAACCCCACGAAGGAATAAAACTCCGCATTATTGGCATATGCCGATGATATAGTACTGATGAACGAATCTTAAGCTGGAGTTAAACGGCTCTATGACAGACTTAATGACACAGCACAGAAAGTAAGACTACAAATTAATGAACAAAAAACTGAATATATGATTATAGGTAGACAAAATTGGATGGATCACGTTTTAGAGGTAGATCATTTTAAATTTAAGAGAGTCAATTCTTTCAAATATCTTGGCTCAATTGTGACTGAAAAAAATGATATCACCAAGGAAGTAGCCGCGAGAATCCAAGCGGGAAACAGGACTTATTATGGTTTGGAGAAACTATTAAGTTCTAAATCATTATCAAGAGAGATAAAGAGACAGTGATATTGTACCTGGGCATTAAGGAAATCAGATGAGAATAAGTTTTTAATACTAGAAAGGAAAATATTACGAAAGATCTTCGGTCCAATAAAAGATAACATCACAGGAGAGTGGAGAAGAAGGAAAAATAATGAAAATAACATAGCAGAGACGATCAAGAAAAAAAGGTTGCTGTGGGCAGGACATGCAATGCGAAGCCAGAACTCTTTACTAAGAATGGATTTAGAACAGAATCCAGTAGGAAAAAGGCCTTTGGGAAGACCAAAATTGAGATGGGAAGATTTAGTTAAGAGAGATATAGAAGACTTAGGAGGCGGAGCAAACTGGAAGGATTTGGCGATGAATAGAGATGCCTGGAGAATTGGTTGTGAGATGGGGTGATCCTAGCGGCCGATTAACCCAAGAAAGAAGAAAAACAAAATTATTAAAATGGTTAACACTCCTAAAAACTTGATGATGAATTTTTAATTTGAAACTGGTTGTATAATACATTTACCATAATATTACAGGTATTAATTTATTCATTTTTTAATTCTATATATTTATTTACTACATCTATATATTAAGTTTTATAAAAAATAAACATAATTAATTGGAAAACCAATTAAATTTTGTTAATAGAATAAATATATAATTTTAACTATAATCACTAGCAGGTTCTTTGGCTGGCAGTAAAATTTAACTATAATTTAAATAAAATTTGTGTTAATTGTTTAAAAAAATTATTTGGTTTCATTGCCATAAACATTAGTTTGATAGAAAAAACCCTCAACCTGATATCAAATTGCAAACTTCCAGGAATTATCATGAAATATTTTCAATTTCCCTAACTAAATACAAACTCCCAGAACTTTTCCACGTGTCCAGAAAGAGTAGCAACCAAGAATAATATCAATATGGCCATTAGCATGGTGTATACAAACTTTTTCGGAAACAGTATGTCTTCAAGGACGGAGCCTAGTGGCGACCATATGGAAAGGTAATCGTCGCCACGGTAATCCCGGGCCAACGGCACGCCCACGGACAAAACGTTCATTAGGCCCACTACTAACAGTTTCCACGTGTTCTGTTGCTGTTGCAGTCGCCGCCGGACCAACATGAGGTACTGTTGTTGCTGTTGCTGAGTGGTTCCTGACGCGGCGCCAACATCCGCATAGCAGTGAAACGTCGACGCCGGCGTAGGATGGTTGGAGTATCGACCTGCCAAAGGCACGGAAAACACCTGCGACAAGCGAAAACCACGTAAATTGTTTAAATTTTAACCGGGTAGGTATACCTATGGGTATGTGTGTTGAATAATGTTACAGCAAACATCGATTTCGCTGTATTAACAAATAAAACTTCGGTTTTCGATGTATCGCTTATCACTCACCTCGATGATTTGCCTGAGAATTTCGCCTTTGACGACACACGGTTCGGCCGCTGTCATTCCGTATAAATCGACTACCATGAGCACGGCTTTCTCGCCAAACGCCACGTAATTGGAATCGACCGCCATCGCCCACGCGAACTATACAAGGTATTATATTATTATTGTATCGCGGGATATTATTAACCTGACAGCGTACCGGTAACCCGTACACCGCGGTCGTTACTTTACGTACTTTATTATGATGGTTTAAATGGTCGACGGCCGTACCGTTGCCGCCGTTCGACAGTTGTACTCCGGAATTGCCGCCGGCAGGCCCGTTGACCGCGGCGAAGTGTGACGACGGCGGGCACACGAAACGACAGAATTTCAATAGCTGATCGAACAGCGGACAAAGGAACCGTTCGACCAACTTCGTACGCTGTCCGTGCTTTAGACTTTTCTTATCGCCGTCGCGAGCCGCGTGGACGGCGGGGGCGCGATCGGCGGCCGCACCGGGCGTCGGGTTGGCCGGTTCGTCGTCTGCGAACAACAGAGTTTCCCGTTCCAACGTTTCCAGACACTGCAAGATTTCGTCTTGCAACCGTGTCAGCTGCTGTTGACTGTAGCCCCCGCCGTAGTAGCTCTGCTGTTGTATTTGTTCCCGGTGATAATGGTGGAGGTGATGGTGGTGGATTCCTTCGGACATGACCACGAACGCCGAACCGTCGAATGCGGCCGCCGAGTCCAACACGCGGAACAGGTCTTTTAAATCGCCGTCGGTGAACCTTAATAGGGCAGAAGAGAAAGGTTCAAAATCAACACGGGGTCTAGTGACATAAATAAAAGTGCAACGGAGTATGAGTTGGAGAAACGGGACAAGACGGATAACAACAATGAGCCACGGTGACGTAATAAGGCGAAGTTCAGAGTTTTACGTACCCATTGGATATGCTGTACGAAATAATGGGAGATTTGACGAGGATGTGAATCATAGGATCAAGTGTGGTCGGATAATGTGGAGAGAAGCGTCGTCGGGTTTTTTATGCGACAAGAGCATTCCGATGTGTTAAGTTCTACAAGAGTGCGGTGAAACATGTGTTGCTTGGTTCGGAATGTTGGGCGGCTGACAGAAAAATAGAACAGAGAATGCGGCAACGAATGAAATAGATGCATGGAGTAGCGAGAGAAGTTAGGATAAGGAACGATTACATGTGACGCAGTTTCAGGAAAGAACACGTCCTTTTTATGGGGCACATTAATAAATTGAGAATATAAAAAAATTATTTTGGCTGCGTTAAGCATCGATAGTAGACGAAAAAAAAAAATAAAATAAAATAAAATAGACCGAGATGGAGGACAGTGGAATCGGAAGTGGTACCTAAGAATGACGAAGGAAATAAAGGCGGGAGACCAAACAAGAGAGGCGGCGGGGGTCAAGTGTCAAACGGAAATTTCGGGCCACGGTGGCCGACCCCGAATAGTCGGGACGAACGCGAAGTAGAAGAAGAAGAAGAAGCAGAGGTAATACACTTGGAACAAGAAGAAGTAAAATGAATGTAGTAATAACACTATGACGTATTATGTTATTACCTGGTTTTAATGCGCGTGAATATCAACGGGAATATTTGCAAAAGGGCCGTCAGAAACTGTTGCTTGTGCTGCAGCGTCTGGTTGTGCAATTGCGATTGACATTCCCGTATTCGGCGATCTTTTACCGTCGCCGAATTGTTATTGTTGCCGGAGACCGCCGTGCTCGCGGTCGCGGTCGTCGTCGTCGTTGTCGTCGGCAGCGGCGTGTTGGCCATGAGATCGGCTACGGCCGTCGTCGTGGACGCCGTGGCAATGCGTATCCACACGGTCCACGTGCACGCCCAAATTTCGTCCTCGATCGACGACAACGGACTCGCCGGTTTCGGTAGCGGCGACTGGACGTTCGCCGGGCCGCCGGTTTTCGCGGCCGGATTGTTGTCGTTATGTGCCGCCGTCTGACAACCGTTGCCCGGCACGTTATTGGCACTGTACACCACCAAGAGTTCGTGCAACGAACGGAGACCGGCGAGCGATACCTAGAACACCGAACGACACGTTTGGCGTGAAACCACGGAAAACTCGGCGCGCCGGAACCGGCCGCGGATTTACGCGCGCGCACCGGTGGAAACGAACACGACGAGAGGATCGCCGAATATCGACATAATTACTTTAGACGAGTAGAATACGTAAATTATTCTTCTGTCGAATAAGCGGCACACGCGATAGCAATGGAAATTTCGATGACCCCGATGTTAGTATTAGCGATGGTGTCGTAAATCCGGATTATCGGATTGTGGACAACTAAACATGGATTTTGAATTTCAAGTTTTTTTTTTTTTTTTTTTCAATTTCGTATTACATTAAATAAATGTATAATTACGATTGGTTTTTGAACAATACAGAAAACGGCTAAAACAATTCGAAATCAAGTTTCGAAATCGAAAATTCGGCTTTTAAATACATTTCTAATTCCGAATTCCAAAAGTCCGGATTACCAAACTTCGGCGAATCCGGATTATTCCCATCAATAGTACAGTTAGTATCATTTAATACAACACTCGTCTGTCGACGAATATTGAAAATTAATAATCGCGTACAAACGATTAGAAGAGGGCATCAGATACAATGCACTGAAAACGTGCCTACGTAACTGTATAATTCATTTAGACAAATAAATATTATACGACTGATATGGGTCGGATATGATGGTTTGCGGAAATACGATTTTGTATAATATGATAAGAGCGGTAATTGAAGTGTATATTAATACAATAGCAAAAAAAAAAAAGGCCTCGTCTAAGATGGAAAAACGGTGTGAAAAGGAATGTAAATTCGGTGGATCGAAAACCAGATTGAAGAAAAGGGGCCGAAAACAGGAACGAATTATTTATTCGACGGGATGGCGTCCGAGAGGCCAAAATAACAAAAAAATAAATAAGTAACAAATTGTTGATGCGAACCTCCACGTTTCTGTTCGAAGCGGCGTTTTCCATGTACTCCAACAACAGTGCCCACGCTTTCACGAAATCTCCGCCGACGGTCATTGAGTATTTTTCCGCGTTAAACACCCTGGCCAAACCGTACAGCGTACTTACCTTTGGTACAATAAAAAAATTCAAAATTACATCACGTTTTCTGTATTATAGCGACGATAATAATATTAAAGATTCAAAATATTATTTTCGAAGCTACTGTTTACCATTGCAATATTGTAAATAATATAAAGTAAGCTTGTAATTTTTATTAAAAAGTGATACGTATGCCATCTTGTGAGATATTACACAAGTCATTTACTATTTTGCTTAGTATTAGTAACTGACGTAAATTTTTCATTTGTTTAAATTATAAAAATAACAAATACTGCAAAGAAAAATAAGGTAGATATTATTATATAATACCTACTTTTGTAACTATAATTATGCATAAGATATAATTATTAATATATTATTATTGACTTGTACACTATACCTATTATACCAATCTTTCTGTTAGCCTTACCATTGTAATATCAACTAGCTCAATACACTGCTACATAGGTTTATGTTTTCAAATTTTCACAAATAAACGGAAATTTTATCCTCTTGTAGTGATTTTTTTTTTTTAAATAATTTATCTAACCTGTGTTTCAGCCCATTGTTTTTGGTCTGTATTCCGTGAATGGTGAATCAAAATTGTACCACCTGCTGAACCCCCATTACTGCTTAAACTTCCACCACCAGGACAATCAGCAGTGGATACTGTGTTACACGTAGAATCACTAGCTGATTCACAAAAATCTTGCACCTTTGTCATCAACGGGAACAGTACCTATACATGTATTAAATTTTAACAATTAATAATGGTGTAAGACTCCCAGAGAACTAAGCAACAAGAACATTACCTGCCACAAGACTGCATTCCATGAAGATGGTGTCAACAAGTTGGCATGTGCTGAAATTGTTGAGAACAACGTCTGTCCTGCTGATTTCCTCACAGCCGGTCTGGGATCAATGCACAGTTCACCTATAATAATAATAATTGCAAAATATAGTATTTGGATTTTTTTTTTTTTAAATAAAAATTCAATGCGAAAAACCCAATACTACAGGTTATAAATATGTAAAGTAATTGTATGTATAAAATAAACATCAACTTGATCCACAATAAAAGAAACTGGTAATATATTAGCAGTATGGGAAAGAAACATATTTGGATCTGTAGGTATTTAACGATAAAAAGGAGAATTATTAGTTGCAGTGATGGTCATAAATGAGTTCAACAAGTTGAACAGTCAAAACAAAATGTTGTAGCTTTTTATTTTACTAGGTACTAATATAATTATATATATTATTATAAAGTAACCCAAAAGAATTGAAAAATTATATGACCTATAATGTTATAAATAAATTTGATTAAAGCATATATGGCATTAAAACATATTATATACACTTTGTATTTACCCAGTTTAGTAAACAAACACATCCACAGTTTGTCGAATTCAGACATTTCTGCTAGCATAGTAACACCAGGAAAATCAGGATATATCAGTTCTTGTGGGTCAGACACCGAGGTCTCCTGATCCACAAAGTTACCATCAGTTGTTTCACCACTGGCATTGCGAGTTCCTGGCAATTTATTGATATTTTCACTGTTGTTATTACAATGCAATTTGTCTTTGTTTTGGTTAAAATAATCAGCCACATTCCACTAAAAAAAAAAAACAATAAATTGTATCACAACATTGTACATTCTTATAAGTAGCAAACATTTTTTCACCATTTAATGCAATATAAAAAAACAACAAAATTGTTGGAGTTACTAGAACGGTATAATATATTTGTGTATTCCAAATCTTCAGGATGATTTATTTTTTATTATGAACCAGCAATTTCTGTTTTTTTATCATAGTGGAATCTGGTAAACTTTATTTTAAGATCATTTTTAATTTTTTTACCCTTATTTCATGTACATTAAACAGGTATATACTTTTATTTTTCAAATAGGAAAGCCCTTTTTTTAACATAGATTTGAATAGAGAAAATGTTTGTAGACATTTTAACATGCATAACTATAATATTAGATTTAAAGTTTATGAGTTAGTTAATAGTTTAAAATTTAGACTGGAGTAGTAGGGAAGGTTAATAAATTGCATATCTATTTTACATTTTGAGTGGAGCGAAGAAGCTTTTGGTTTACAAAGATGTTTATTTTTTTTTATCTATGGACACTTTTCTAAAAAGAAATCAGACTGAGGAGTTACTTTAGGGAGGTAATTTTTTGATGTTCCCAATAGCTTTCGGAATAGATGGGACAAATATAGGAAAACCGAGAAAATAGTTACAATATTTAACAAATATTATTAAAGATAATATATATTGCATATGTAATTATTTTACCATAATATCACATATTGTTAACAAAGCATCACTATCAACCGAATTCCACTCGGAGCTGTTTTTTCATTAGCAATGGTTTATCATTGCTTACAGATATACATTAAATTCTTTTCTGTATCCTACCTTTCCAACTTTCCACCTACAACAGTGGCTGCACCCAGTATGTTGCCAACTCAATTATAATATAGTTAAATAATAATAACAACCTTTAAGACCTATTAACCGGTTCAACCATCTATATTTGGAAATGTCTATAATAAAATTATATAATATTGTAATGAGTCTATAATATATACTATTGCATACTGTATATTATACCATAATTTAAAATTAATCAGTTATACTATATTTATTGTATAAAATCTATTATCAATTATTTAGTTTTATTAGTTTGTTAATCATATGTAAAAAATGCAACTTGATATCTGTGTGAAGGTTATACCAATAATATAATATATTAAATAAATTAAAGTTAGCTAGATAAAGAAATAAATATTCTCACATTTGCTCTATATATACATAACTCACTCAACAAAGGCAGAGTCATGATCAGTTTCGTTTTATTAGTCTCTTTGTGTGTTTTTTTTACATTTGATTAATATAAATAATCTAAAATACAAATTATGAATTTTTTTAAATTTTTGTTCATTTTGCTATAAACAATTATTAATCTATTCATGTTTCACTTTCTATGTTCTCTGTTTTTACTACAGCTTTTGAAGAGGATTCTCATATGTTTACAATAGGTAAAAAGTTAATAATATTATATTTAACATTTTCCTAATTTTGTAAAAGGCAATACATAAATAATACATAATATAAGTAGCTTATTGAGTATTTAACATTTTTATAACCCCTCTCATTTTTTTAAATTTATTTATTACAGTATAATCAATTATAATTAGTGCTCAAACTGAGGAAAAATATGAGACCACACGATGGTTTTAGTTTAGAAATCATTGGTCGATATCAGATAAATTTTACAGTGATCTCCTTGCCCCTTTATATGAAGTAAATGCAGTAATTAATTTCATAATCAACAAAAATGTACATAATATCTTACTATTAATATTACTATTGAATTCAACTTGTTGAGTAGAAAAAATACTAAGTATTGAAAAAAAAAAACCAGTAATAATAATAGAATTTTATGTTGAATTCTAGCTTTTGTTTTTGAGGAGTGGTCAAAACATAAAAAAATTATAATCGAATACATTCTATATCTGTGAGGGCATATGAACATAAGTTATATGGAACATGTTTCCATATTTAGTCATTTCTTTTTCTAGAACCAAATTCCAGAAATCAATAACTAAGTTTTAATTTTAAATAACAATAATAAAATGTTGTTGCACAAATGAAGACTGACACGAAGGAAGCGCCTTAGCATTCCTAGGCTGACTAATTTTACTAAAGTGCTACACTAAAACCAATGAAAAAATGCAAAGTGACTTCATCTTGTCAAAACCACCCACTAAAGTAATGATTATGTTACATTTATGGCAAAATGTAAGTACTATTAAATTCAATTTGTTTTCATATTGTGTTTAAATTATTTAAAAATATTATAAAATAAAAAGTCAAACTGAAATGTATTGTATTAGTAAGCTTATTTGGTCTTGATATGATGTAAAGATAGACTATAGCTAAGAAATAAAAAAATCCCTTTTATTTGTCAGAGATAAAAAAAAAATAACTACCATTAACCCCACTGCTGTCAATGATATATTGAGTTCACGAGTCTGCATGCCAAATTTAGCAGTGGTTTCCAAACACAATGGTAAACATTTATATGGCATTAATGGTAGGAAGTCGGTAACAACTAGTTGCAGACACTGAAACGCTATTCTTATCAAGTTCTCTCTGTAAAATACACACATTAATAATAATAATATTTTATCATTATGTACAAAATTTAATTTAATAGGCAAGTTATAAGAGGTGTGAGCAAAAAAAAAAAATAATAACAACTAAATAACAGGACTATGTTAAGAATTAATTAAAATCCAATTTTTTTTTTTTTTAATTACCAACATCTACCGGATTACCAGATGTAGTTAAAAGTGGCTAGGTTTATGTGATAATTAAAGTCTGGAATTGTTTGTATTTTTATACTTAAAGAAACCTACATATTATGTAAAAAAATCCAATGAAGTAATAATTCTTTTTTTTTTTACAAATTGTATTATTTTAGATTCTGAGAAAAGCTTGCTTTTAGGACTGTATTAATTACATCATGAGAAAACAAATCATAGTAATTGTTTTTTTTATTATTTGTCTGTCAACAACTTTTTTACCAGAAATATTGCTCTGGTCACTATATAGGGTAATTACTGGTAGCAATTGTTGTCTATTTGGTACATAGAGATTATTTTTTTATTTTTCTAATAGTTTTATTAATAATTAGGAAAAACTTTAAATTTTAATACTAATAGTAAAAATTATAGTATTTTAAAACATGTTTAACTGAACTTTGCTCAAAATCAGTTTATGCTAGCAATGATTTATTGTTGTGTACAATGTACATATATATATATATATTAAATTATTATATATATCCTACCTTCCCAATTTCTCGCCTGAAAAACCCATCAGCAGTTTTAGTTCTTGTTTTTTATACAATTTATCTTATACAAATGTATGATTTAATCAATATATTGGGGAATTTTTTTAACATTAACTTATTACTTTAATTTATTTAAAGATTATATTAATACATTTTTTTTTTTAATTGTACATATTTAGTTGTTAAATTGATAATAATAATAATAAATTATTTTGTTTATACTTAAACAAAATATAGATATTTAGATATTAATATTTTATTAAAATATAAAATAACTAATTTATTCATATTCATTTGTTTTATTTTAATTTTCTTAAGATTGAATATCAATTTTGTGAAAATGCATAAATAATTTTTTTATTTAACTTGAAAGTATGATTTATGGGTGAGTATTTTAAAAAAAATGGGTTTCATATAAACACACATTTTGAATATTAATATTATTTGGCTAAAGTACAAGTTTCCAAGATTTGTTTTACAACATAAATGTATACTATTTTAAGCTTTTTAAATACATACCAATCTAGACTTTGGTGATATTTGTTTAGATCAGATATTTAATTAATAATTTTATTTTAAAAAACAATCCTGGTAATTTTTTTTCTAATCACTCCTCAGTTCTATTAAATATCTATTTAATATTAATACATTATGTCATCAAAAAAAAATATGGCAATACCCATGTCGGTCTGATACTGCTCCTACTATATTTAATACCAATGGCCATCCATGTGATAATGTTTCACCAGAACTATGTAATACTTGTAATACACACTCCAATTGTCGTTGTCGAACATCACCATGTAAATTGAAAGATAATTGTGAAAGTGGACTAAGCAATAATGTTTGCAATCTCTATAATTAAAAAATCATTAATCAAACAACAAATTACTTAACTGACCTTAACCTACAATATTATCATATGATGATAAATTTTAATATTTACACTAAATATTATAATGAAACCTCAAATACCAATAATTTAAGAAGGAAAGTTGTTTTTATAACTTGATGAAAATATTTTAACAAATAAAGTAATATGTAATTTTTAAAAACTATATATTTTACTAAAAGTCTACTGTAAAATACGAGGCGTACCCAAAAGAAACCGAACTGATGTTGTGTGGGACAGAGTTTTAGTAGTACCGATTTTTTTCTGGTAGGGGTGTATATACTTCTCAACATTCAATATGCCAATATGTCATCGTGGAAGGTTGTGTTACGTTGGTGTGATATTTTTTTCAAAAGTTATTTTTCGTACTTATTGTTTTTGTAATGGCTGATTTGCGTGAACAGTGCGGGGCTGTCAAGTTTTGCTTCCTGCTCGGGAAAAAAGGCACAGAAACCCTTGAGATGTTGAAAACAGCTTACAAAGGTGATGCTTTAGGGAAAACTCAATTATTTGAGTGGTTTTCCCGTTTCAAAAGTGGTAAAATGTCTATAGACGACTAAGTTCGCTCTGGACGTTTTGACGCTTCGACAGCGCGAACCAACGAAAATGTAGAAAAAATTCACAAAATTATCCTGGAAGATTGACGGTAAACCATCGAAGAAGTAGTAGAGAGATCTGGTGTGACATGGAGTTCAGTACAGAGAATTTTAAGTGAAGATTTGGGGATGAGACGGGTGGCTGCAAAATTTGTTCCTCGACTGCTAACTGAGCAGCAAAAACAAGGCCGCGTGGAATCATGCTCTTCTTTGAAAGAAGAATTCCAAAATGACCCAAACTTCTTTTCCAAGGTCATTACAGGTGACGAATCATGGTGCTATGGATATGATCCTGAAACCAAGCAACAATCGAGCCAATGGAAGATTCCAGCATCGCCTCGCCCTAAAAAAGCTCGTCAAGTGAGGTCAAACATTAAGACAATGTTCATTTGTTTTTTTGATGTGAGAGAAGTCGTCCATTCGGAGTTTGTTCCACCTGGTCAGACAGTTAACCAGGCATTTTACCTAGAGGTGTTAAAAAGATTACGCAACAGTTTGAGGCGAAGATCTGATTTGTGGCAGTCAGGAGACTGGTTTTTTCATCACGATAATGCTCCTGTTCACACAGCCCTTTCTGTACAGCGGTTTTTGACCAAAAATGATATGACCACTGTGTCCCATCCACCCTATTCACCCGATCTGTCTCCCTGTGACTTTTTTTTATTCCCCAGAATGAAAAGGAACATGAAAGGAAAGCGTTTCGCGGACATTGATGAAGTTAAAAAAAAACAACGGAGGCGTTGGTAGGCATCACAAAAGATGAGTTTAAAAATTGCTTCGAAAATTGGAACAAAAGATTGGACAAGTGCATTAACTCCAATGGAGAGTACTTTGAAGGAGATTAAATATTTTTTGTAAAAAAATTAAATAAATAACTTTGTACAAAAATAGTTCGGTTTTTTTGGGTTCGCCCTCGTAGTGTTTAATAAAATTAATAGAAAAAATTAATTGGTTATTATTAAAAAAAACAACGTATGATTCATGATATAGAAAGTCTAGATTTTAAAAGGACACAGGTAATTGTTTACTTTACTACAATACTAACTTGGTTATCTTTCAATGGAGGTTGATATTTATATTGCAAAGCTGCTTTTACAAGATAAGTTATTGCTTCAACACCCCATTCGCGCATCCTAATGTGTGGATGCTGACACACATCTAACATATGATTTGTTACAGGTCTCCATAATATATCTATTCGTGAAAGATTCACTAATCCGGTTTCTAAAAGTTTGGCTACCGCAAACAGTGATGGTTCCTGCAAATTATAATATAATTTACAATAAATGCTTGTCCAATTATAGAGTGATATAAAAGATTTGATTACACATTATTTAATATTTATATCTTATATAATAAATATAATATAAAATCAGAATTACTCTATTACAATAGGCGAGTTCCATGGCTTCATGTGATAATTTGCAAAGGGCGTCAATTAAATGATGGAGTGCTACATCATCCAGGTATCGACTGGATTCAAATAGCTGACTGAGCATAGTTGAGAGTACAGGTAAGTCTGCCGCCATAACAGCTGTAGTAATAACTGCTACATTTGACGATGAGGTTGTTGATACTGTTCCTGAAGAATTTGATAAGGAACCAACTAGATTATTGTCAGAGTTAGTAGCAGTGGTAGAAACACCACCATGTCTATTTGTTGTCCCTGTTGATCCTCCATTTCCTGCCTTAAGGCTCCCACCAGTGGAGGGTTTCAATCCCAATATCCAAACGAGATGCTACAAAACATTATTATAGATCACTTTACTCTAATTATAATATTATAAATGCATTATTTATTAATATTTTTATTATAAATGCATTATTTATTATTATTTTTATAAATGCATATTTAATCACACACAATTTAATTTTCGAAAAATCATACTTGTAAAGTAGTTAGCACCAAGTGCCACGAAGAACCCAAGATAGAGCCATGGCAATGGGCCAATATTAATAGAGCACGCATACATTGTAGATTTTTGGCAGTTAACATGACAGGCCCTTGGTTTAGTATTGATGTACCTAAATACAGACAAAAAAAAATTAAGATTTTGTTGAAAGATATATATGAGCACATTATAGAATTCTTACTCTGAGAGGATGATAGACCTTGAAGCAATGTTGAAGAAGTGGCCAGTGGTGTTCCAACGGCTACAACGACCTGTTGTTGTTGTTTATAATCAGCAGATTCTGGGCTATATGTACCTCCACCAGAAACAGTGTTATATGATTGATGATCATACATTGTTGCTGATGTAGTGTATGATGCAGTTGATGAAGGTGTTGACTGTTGTTCTGTACAACAAGTGTTGGTTTGGCCATTGAATACAGTCAGATTATAGTGTGGTGGTAAACACGAACGACATACAGCTGTGATAAATGCATCACGTGGTGCTCGCATGTCCAACAGACCACATAAACCGATATATGCTTGCATTGCCTTCAACATGTTTTCTGTTATACCTTCATCAGTGCTGAAACATAGTTTAACAATTACATATTTCTAACAATTTCTTATAACTGATGAACTAATAACCATTAGAACTTTAAGTTTATATTCAATAAGCCCACATTATTTCCTACAATTAAATATTTAAAGAATTAGATATATTAATTTTAAAATCATTATACACAAAGAATATTTGTCTGTTATTTTATAAAATGAAAATATGCATTGATGTTCCATGATACATCTACAACACTCATTTTAAGGTCAATACTAATATCATTGTCTCTAAAATGAATACTGTATTTGAACAACAAATTCCAAAATTTAAGTTTATTCAATTTTGTGTTAATTATAAATTTAATAGTTACAAAATGTATAAAAAGTATATAATTAATGTTTTGTTTCAATAACTGTTATGTTAAGTTTCTTTCTTTATTAATATCCAAATGCGAATTGCTATATTAGCTCTATTATTATGTTAAATTTAAATATTATTATGTGTACCAGCTGCTCTAGGTCAAAGTCTAAAGCACAGATTAGGGTAAATTTAGCCTTTTCTATGCTTTAGCTTTTTAAGATGCAACTATCCATTACAACATGTAATTTATTATATACTATCAGTATTTTTCTATTATCATTATTTACTATTATTTTTTTTATAAATTTTGTTCTAATTCTTATGGTGACTTGTATCACAAACTCTCTCTCAGCACAAGCTTGCTTTTGAAAAGAGAACTAAAGCCATTCTTTGTATTTCTGTATTATTTATCTTGTAATTGATGTCAAATAATTGTATTACTATTATATTGAAACATTTAATATTCAAAAATATCATACTCTACCTAACACTAACCTTCATACACTCACACAATGTACATAAACTAATATTTAATTAACAATAAAAATACCAACCAAGACTCAATCAGGGTGCAGAAAGCGGATAGAAGCCCACACCAAGTACTGTTGATTATCTGTTCATGGAGTGGCGATTTTTTGATATCTGTCAATTCATCACTGTGATTATCATCTACTATGGTGTTAGTTTTTTTATCTGTGTCATCACCATCTCCACGTTCATGATCCTTTTCGTCACTTTTAGATGTATAGACACCTTGATGTATGTCAGGTCGAATTTCAATCTGAATAGCACGTACAGCATCAACGAGACATGCATAGGCCACAGACACACCATATCCATCAGCTACCTGTGGTGGTTCATCGTTTTTGTCATTCATTTCCAGGCTATTTTGGGCAAACAAATAGTTTAAAATTTAGGTTCAAATAGCCAAGTAATTCATAAACTAATCAAGTCAAAGAAATAAACCATTTAAAATTTAAATACATATTTTATAACACAAAAAAAATTATTTATGCATAAAGTTTTTTAAAAATGATATGATATAAAACCAAATCAAAATAAAAAACGTCCTAGGATAATGGGGTCAAGTGCAGCCACTTTTATAGGTAATATAATTTATATTTGTAAGCAATGATAAACCATTGCCAAAAAAATGATTTTGAGCGCAGTTCAGGTGATAGTGATGATTTGTCAACAATATATATGTCATATTATAGTAAAATAATTAAACAGGTATTATATATTTTCTTCAATATTATTTGTTTGATATTGTACCGATTTTCTTGTTTTTCCCGGATTTCCCTGGTTTTTCACATTTGCTGGGAAAACTCTTGAGAAAATCAAAAAATAACCTTTTTAAAGTACCTCACCAGCCAGACTTCCTTTTGTAAAAGTGCTATCATTGTAAATTAATGCAAAATTGCTGGTAGAAATGTCCACAGAAAAAAACATCTTAATTATTTTATTAATATATTTCATACATATTCCCATTTTTTCTTGGGTTTTTTCCTTTTAATATTTGATGAGGAAACTCTTGAAGAAACCAAAAAATGAATTCAAGTTACTATGAAGATTAAATTTACTTTTAAAAAATAAGTTATACTTGAGCAAGATTTTTGGGAGAAAAGTTTGCACAACAAATGTAAGGGTATTTTGCAGTTAAAATAGTCCCAGTGAGCAATGGCATTGATCACTAGATATACTCAAATGCATTTGTTTTTTTCTAGTTTAGGTAAAAGGGGGAAAAAAATGCAAAAAGTTTGTACTTATGCATAAACTCACAAACTCTAAGACAAATACAATACACTTTACAGAAGACAATATTTAATTATTTAACATAACATATAATATCCTTAAAATATTAGAATTTTAAAAAGCTATAATTTTGAAACTTAGTCAGTCCACTGAATTCTGACTTCACCATCGTTTTTAAACCATCAATATATATATATATATATGTTCAAAAAACAAAAAAAAATTGAAAAATTAGATTTTTTTCACATATTTTTTTATACACAGTATCAAGTAAATACATTAGTTATAAGTTGCATCAATTTTTTAAAAAACTAATAACTATTAGAATAACAGTATGTTATAAATGTTATAATATAATACTCACTAAATAGATTTAGCTTGACCTGTAGGCAATTGAATGACAACTGGTAACCAAATACCACTACGACTAAAAAAACCTGGTTGTGGTGAAATGCCTGGTCCGACTGGCATGCCAGCCAGCATACTTGGTGACTGACCTTGTAAAACTGAATTACTTGTTCCTGAAGAATAAACACACAATATTATAATATTTTTATTCTACTATTAACATTATAATAAAAATAATATTTTTTTCAAATGTTATTGTTGTAATATACACACCCGATATAGTGGCATTATTTAAAGTACTGCTTCCAGGCATTACTAAGGAAGGATTGAATAGGGATTGTATGTAGCATGCCAATGAGTCAATTATGTTTCGTAATATTTTAGTACTGTGAATCTTGAGGTCATAGCAGGCACAAAACGCAGCCAATAAATCAGACTCAACAATTAATCGATGCAAGACTTCTAAGGCAACAGATCGCTGCCATGCTGGTTTATCAGCATCCAAAAATTTAACAATAAATGACAAAAATATCTCACTCTCTGTGATCTAGATAAGAATTATAATTAAATATAATAACAAAATAAACGATTTTGTTAAGATTATATAATATAATTATTCATTAATATTACTAAGTTGTAATAATATTATAATATATAAGTATACACAATACATGGTGTCTGTCTTCACAAGATTCCACAAATACAATAACTTTTGTTTTGTTAATGTCTTTACATTTTCCTTTTTTTTTTTTTGGAATAATTACTAAAATCTTGTGATATAATTACTTTGTTTTATATTTTACATACATTTTTTTTTTATTAAAACTAAAAGAAAATTTTTTAATTTTTAAACTAATTGTTTTTACAAAATCCAAGATTGTCCAATATTTTATTAATGATGTATGATTAAATATCTACAATTTTTTAAAATGTATAAAAGAAATTACAAAGAAAACAATTTAAATTATCTTTAACTTCAATTAATCAATAGATTTAACAATTTTTCTATGAAAAACAAATTTAATGATTTTTATAAACTTCAAAAAATTATAAAAACTACATAATTTATTCATCATATTTATAATAAAAATAAGTAAATATTTATAAAACTTGAATTTTGTTTATAAAATAACTATCTTGGATTTAGTAAAAAACAATTTTTATTTTTAATTTATAGAAATATAAAATGGAATCCCAAGGCTTTAGAAAATATCCCCAAAAAAAAAAAATTCATAATATTAAATGGAACAAAAATTATTACATTGTAGTAATCTTCATGGGACACTGTCCCAGGAGGATTTACCCATTGTAATATCTCTGTAGATAATAAAGATATTCAAATTGGGTTATTTTTTAAGTGAAACTTTTTTATGGGTGCTGGGAATAAAATTTCAAGGTAAAAAAACGTGACAGTGGCCTTAGTCACCAGTTAATCAGCACCATGATCAGCTGTTAACACTCACATACACGTGTGACACTGAGTGAATACAATGAGAAAACCATTCGGAGAAAATTTTAATATATAGTGCAGGTTGAACCCCTTTTTCAGAATATACCATTTTTATATCTATGAATGCAATACTCAATCTATTCTGGTCATTTAAAATTTTGAATTTTAATATGTTATCAAGATCACTCTTCGGATTACGAAAATATATACATTACTTATATGAATGCAGATAATAACATATCCTGAGTATATTAAGTCTGATAAAATTCAAGAATTCGGATTTTCAAACTATCTAAAATCTGGATTTTTCCTCGCACTATTTCAGTTATCATATTATATCTTTATGATAGAATAAAGTGGTAACATTTTATTTCAATCCATATTAAAAAAAATTGAATTTAATCTAGCTGTTTAAACGTAAGAATTTTCACTTCTAGTATGCGCACATAGTGCACAAAGTTTTTTTTTTTTATTACTCACAGGGATAAGGACTACAAATATTTGAATAATCTAATACTTTTTTTAAAGTTTAAAGGAAGATACCTATAATAATTATGCAGCAGGTAGTAATTGCATTCACTAATTAATTTATTATAATTATGGCTTATTTACTCTCCTTTTCTCTAAACTTTATAAAATTATTAAGAATCACAAATTTCATAAATAAAAAGTTAAATATCAACATTTTCAAAAGAGTAAATCAAAAAGTAATTTTTTTATGTTTTTTACTAAAACATACAAATTTAATTCAAATATAAATATCTATAGTCCTTAAAATAAGAAAATTTGATTATCTTTATTATTTCAGAAGATATTGTAATGGGTATATCTTTGTGGGACACCCTGTATAGGTGTAAGTGCTACACACTAGACATGAAATTGCTTATTTCCTAAACTGGACCAAATTAAATTAATTAGATAACTGATATATACTTTCAAAAAAAAAAATTAACATGTTACTAAAATTACAAAATTGAACAAAGTACATCTAAATGATGAGGAAAATTGTATGTCTGGGATATATTTCTAAATTATAATAAATAATAAAAATATATTCATACATACCAAAAGTTTATGATATTTACGAACTAGTATGGAAACAAGCCGCAACAATCTGACTGTAATTGCATAATGGGGTCTGTCATCTCCTCGATGATTAGAAGTAGGACTTCCAGTATTACTAGCCATCATCATACCAGAGTTATTATTTGTGCTTGAAGAAACTGTGTTCCCTGAATTACTAATTGGATTTCTTCTGCCACTAGTATAGCCACTATGATGTTTTATATTGGGTGAAAATAATTTTATTACCAATGCACAGACTCTCTCTTTCAACAGGAAACCAAATTCTGAATGCTAAAAAAAAAAAAAAAAACATGGAGTTTATAGTTAATATCTTCTGAAATTCTTAATATTCTTATAAAATAAAATACCAATTAATATTATTATTGGTATTTTATTTTATATTAATGTTAGTATTCTTAATAAATATAATTCTTTTAAACAACATTCTCAATTTTTATAACCAATAATATTATTAATTACTCACTTGAAATAAATATAGATGTATACATAAATTGAAAATTATTAATAAAGTTAGGAATTATGAACATTTGTATATTTTTTTTTTATAGTTTATATGGATCTATTTATTATTGTTTAATATTAACATTTTACAAACCAATAGCCCTTTAAATACAGTAAACATATGATAACAGTCAAGAACAAAAAAAGAAAAAAAAAGGAAAAAATACATACAGTAATATTATAGTTTGATTAAAGATATAAAAACAAAGTAATGTGATACCTACAAAATATAAAAGTAAGTTTTAGTTTGAAAAAATAATTAAAGCTTTTGATTTAAAAAAAGAATTGGTGCAAATTTTTTTTAAAATAAGTACAAAAAATAAATTTAAATATTTTAATCTAGTATCTGTGAGTAAAAATATTGATCTTACTTAATAAATTAGGGTAATCAATATTATTATTGAGAAAATCATAATCCAATAAGAGGTCAGAGAGCTTATGTCTAACCACACATGGTTGAATATAAATAAAATCCCCTACTAATGACATTGAATCCTTGGAAGTAGATAAATTTAAACAGAAAGCAATTGACTTTAGGAATTTATATTGAACATTATAAACAAGTTTACCAATCAAATTTTGATTCTATATCAATGATCCAAATTCTAAGTTAGACCTAACAAGGGAACAATAAAGCGGTTTTAGTGCATGAACATGTTTAAATTTTTTATTATTCCTTAATATGAAACCTAAGATTTTAAATACCTTATATATAATTAAATTAGAATTAAAAGAGAAAGATAAATTACAGGAAAAGAAAATACCCAGATCTCTAACTAAATCCACTTATTAATGCTAATATTATTAATTTTATAATTAAAGACTGAAGGATAGTTTTTTTAGTCAAAAAAGTAGCATTGCATTTATTAATATTTATAGGTAATACATTTTTGTTACACCATGGGCTAAACATATCTAAATTTCTTGGAGAGATTAATTGCATCATTGTGATTTTTAAAAATTGAATATAACTTATTGTCATTAGTGAACATTAACACATTAAAAAAAAATTACCATAGATCCTAATGTAAAGATGTTAATAAAAGCCTTAAGTGTGAACCCTGAGGTATACCAGAGCTAACAGAAATAATTTTTGAAAGTTAAAAGGTTGACTATTCATTATTCATATCAAAAAAAAAAAAAAATAAAACACCATGCAAATAGGTACTCGATAAAGCATTTATGATAAATATAATAAAAAGCCAATGATAAAACCTACTAAAAATAATTTTAAATGTCACATGGATAATGCACAGTCTTCACAAGATCTTATCGATTTAATCGTTAATAGATATATTGTGTGTAAGACTATCAGAGCAGTTAAAAATTAAACACAAAAAAGGCATCTATAAATAAAAAAGGCCAAAAAATGAAAAATACATCTATCTTCACAGTATTAAATGAAACACATTTTTATATCAAAATTATTTTTAAAAAGTATTTTGCCTTTAAATCCTAACCCTATTTGTAACATTTAAATTGTTTTTATTATTTTATACAGTAACTTAGTGTCTCTGGATTCTGTGTATTTTCTCAAAATACCTTTTGTTAGAGTTTCCATATCACTGACTTATGGTAAAATAATAATCTAATTAATGCAATAAAGAATATTTTGAAACATACAGGGTCTGAGAATGCATCGTAGTTTTTTCTTATCAAGCCTAGAACTCTATATCCTTTAATATATAGCATATTAATACATGGGCAAAATGATAAGTTACTAGAAAATAGGATGGTGAAATCCCTTATATGAAACTTCATTTAATTGATATATGAGTAACAATATCAAATAATAATAATAGATATTTGATCGAATTTAAATACATTTATGCACAGCCCAAGTCTAGCACACAATTATACAGAATTGTTTAATATGATACTGAACATTTTTATAATTAATTTCCATTTTTTAAATTTTGATATACTTAGAGATCGTCCAAAAAAGGTATTTGCAGAGTTGAAAAACTGAACATAAATTATTTATAAAAATAATAATGCTTTAAGTATAACCATAATGCATACAACTGCATATTTAGTTAATTTTTGTTTTTGCATATTTGCATCACACAAATAAAATTATTAATGTACACAAATATTTGGCTTATTTTGTAATCAAATAATCTCCAAAAAAATATAATTTGCAATGAAAACTATTAGTAATAATTACTTTATAGAACACTGGTTGAAAATTGGACAATACAGACTCCAATAATTCTAGACCGAATGTCCGAGTCATTTCCGTCATTCCAACTAGCCAATATGGTCGGTCGGTGTTGACTAACCGTACGAGATCCTACAAGAAAAAATTAACATATTCAAATGTCACAAAATATAAAACATACTAATTTATATTTATTGCACCAAACAATACCTGAAACATGAGATATGCATCTGCTGCACATGGGCCCAATGCAGCAACCGTTGCAGAAATGTTATCACTACTATAAGTGTTATTACCATTGTATTGGTAATTATGATGGGATCGATGATCTTGAACTGATGTAGTGACATCCTCTGTCCCGTTCTGTTGGTATTGGTCATACACATTTTCCTCGTTATTAATATCAGGATGGACTGTGAATTGTTGTTCGAGCTGTTCATCTTCAAATAAAACACGTTCAAATACTAGGGCGACTAACTGCCGGACTGTGGCGCCAGCCGTATTAATAACAGAGGGTGAATCTTTAGTAAAATGTAGTCGAAAACATAACACCAGATTCTGTAACACATTAGTTATAAACAGACATTTTATTTAAGTAAATAAAAATATTAATTTATCTGATTTAAGTATAACTTTTCTAATTATTCAATATTTTTATGTCAGATTGAAATACTTATAAGATATTAAGTATATATGTGATTATTACCCTAGCTAACGTTTCACCACGCACCACACAATCAGTGGTCAACAACAGAGTTACACTTTGCAAGACTTTAACATGCTCTGTTCCTGATTCCATTAGCATCCATAAGGTGTCGGTAATGTAACGAGCGCCTTTTTGATCAATTGCTCGATGTGTGATCAGTTTCTGTATGGTCCCAAGGCACATCTATAAACAAAATGCCAGAGTAAGATGACAGACAATAACAACAAAAACGAAAAACTATTAGACAATTGTACAAGTTCATCTAATATTTTCCAATCATACACAGAGGTACAAACCTTGACAATTTTTGGTTCTTTGGTTTCACAACCTTGCACCACGGGATACAGTATTTGATTGACAACATAATATATATGATGAAAATGATGATGGTGATGGGGTTGTTGCAGGTGATCGGCCGCAATAGCAGCGGAGTTTCTTAGTTTGACTATGGCCTCTTCGGACGCCTGAAATAATTGTTTAATATTAAGTACGGTGAAAGTTTGTCCTCCCCAACGAGTCAAATATACTAGACTGAGGTGGAATATATTTTAACGTATCACAGTTCCAATAGCCTGCCTACCTCTTTGATTTGTGGGTATTTTTTCTTCGTCTCCATGGACAGGCATTTGAAATCATTCTGCAACGATTCCAGGAGCCTAATGGCGTTCTCGTTGGCAGTGACGGACGACGGTGAAGACGTGCCGCCGGCCGGTCGCCGGTGAGCCATGGCGATGGCGGTCGATGGCGACGAACGCGCGCTCCAGGCAGACGTCTTAGTTCGGTTTTCGTGTTCAAAAAAAAATATTACTTTAGTAAGTGATTTATTGACGCCCACCGACAGATAACTCGGCACAATAACGCAGCGTTAATCTCGATACATTCAGCAACACACTCCGAATGATTTAAATTTTTAAGTGTTTACTATCGTACGATAAAAAAAAATATAAATTATTTTATGCGCCTAAAAAATATAATATCGCATTACAAAAAACCTCGATAATTTTCCAATAACTAATCGTTCGAGTACGACAATACCGATAACGAAACGAACACAAAACAGTGTAATCGTTGACGGCGGCGACACCAATTATATCAGATAGACAGATACCTATATAAAATTTACGTTGCCGTCCGCCTAATCGCCGCGTAGGTCAATTGTCGTCGTAACGGTATTGACCCGTGGTACTGGCGGATAATATTTGATAACAATTGGTTTCGTGATAGCGGCAGCGCTAATCACGGTCGTAGATAGTACTGCCGTGGAGCTAATAATAATTAAACAACAATAAAGTGTGTAGTACGGCGTTGTAGATAACGAGCGGAAGAAAAAAAGAAATACAAATACAGTTTTCGCGAATCCAAAACCCCTCGCTGCTGGTAGGTACCCAGGACGCGGGTGAGTTTTGTTAATTATTACCATCCGGTTGGCGATGCTGTTTGTGAACAGTTAACGAATAACGATGTTATCGGGCCGTACAATTTTCATGATAACGTCGGTAACGCTACGGACCGACAGGAACGTCGTATTTGGAGTGGGGACGGTGTGTGTTGGTGCTCGTGACTGTTGTAGAGTGAAACCGCTAATGCACATGCACAGATATAATATTATTGAAAAATATTATGATAACTACGTTAATAATAATGTTCAACTGCCGGCGTACCGGCTGACCGTGACCCTCACGGTCGGCAATTCCGTGATGACAGATTTTTTTTTCCCAATCCCCTCCACCGCGAGAATGATAGATAAAAAAAAAAAAAAAAAAACAATAATACCGTTCCATCTTCGTTGCGTCTTCGCAGCACAATATAGATAGGTAATAGAAATACGGCTAATATGGTAATTCATTTGGAAGCACAATTTACGGATAAAATGTCCGACAGCTGTTAAACCGATGGTAAAAAATAATCACTTTTGATCTAGAATTTGCTAAGAGCGTTAAACGGTAAATCGCATTCTGGAACGGCAATACTGTTTTGGATTATTTCCCCGTTCATTCGGTTTCCCAGCGTTTTTCACATTTAAAATAATACGCTCGCACAATTATATAATACGGCGGAATATATTTCGTCCGCGATGGGTACCTGCGGTCTGTACGCATGCATACACGTTAATATAGAATAATATTTTTTGGAAAAATCATGCGCGATACCGTTATGTTTTGAACGCAATTATAAGGTACCTAGACAACCCGGTTCGTTGAACTTGAAAAGAAAACAATTTCACCGAATCAATTTCGAATAATAAACATTCGTGCATATCAATGCCGTGATTTAAATGTAAAATGTAGTTGCATATCGAATTAAAGAAACAAACGGCACTAATACATATCTACCTAATTGGGTGCAGTGGATCGTCTGTTTTGCATAACACGATTTCGCGTCAATGAAACGAAATGTTCGAATTTTACTGAATACGCAATACTCATAAAGTCGTAATGCTTCCTAGCCGCGAATCTCAAAATTGTACCAGCGTTGATTCAATTCGTGGTTTTTCATCAGTGTCATTACCATTAGCCTACCGTAGGACACCCACTTCTCCATTTGGGCGTACGCGATGTTTTGTTAAGTTTAAATGGGCGAGACCGTTTTCGACCAAAATCGTACCCTTTCCTTTTCGGCCAATTCACTTTGGTCGAAACAATACCAAGTTACCAAACGTGTCGAACACACTGAATAGTACAAAAATATTCGAAACGAAAGTTTGATTTACGCATACAAAATGTTTTATTAACAGTAATTTTATGTTAACATGTCATAAACTTACTTATAGTTTAAAACATGGGTATGTACATACAGAGTGTCCCACGATGATCTGCCACTTGAAATAGCCTTTGTTCCATTCAATATTTTTGATGTATGTATATTGTTTTTACTAATTAGTGTGCCCCTTTGCTACAATTTTAATATGGACTTTTTTTTTTTGGGGGGGGGAAAGGGGACTTAAAATTTAAAATTTAAAATTTTACTATAATTTAACCTATATACTATGAATCCCGGACGAAAAGTCCGAGGACAAGAGGTCCGTTTTGAAAAATAATCAATATAAATATTGATCACTCTATGATAATAAAAATAATAACAATTTTCAGCTTACTATTGGAACTTACTAAAGTAGCCGGACATTTTTTCGAAATTTTATTTGAACACTTCCACCGAATACTCGAAACAAGTTTATGATAAACCGTAGAGATATGAATGTCCATTAAATAAACATATTTTTTTTTCTTTATATGGTATAAATATAGCCGAAAAATAATGATTGATTTATTAGATGTAGATTTATCTAATTTGAGTGTAATAATAATAAGAAGATCGTTTTTTGTGTTTCGGGTTTTTTGTCTGACAATAAAAATGTGCTCGGTCTTTTTGTCCGACAGTAAAAAAAATACGAGTAATGATAGTTTTAAGTTTATAGTATTACGTTATCAAAGTAGTTAAATAAGGTTTTTGTTGTAAACAAATTATTTATAGTACATAACATTATAAAAATCCATGTTTCGGGTGGATGGGTGGGTCTTAATTTATTTATATATAAATTTACGAAACATATTAGTAAATATTACGATTTTTTTTCTATGGACAACTTTCCTACCAGCAATTTTGCTCCAACTTTTAATGACAGCAACTTTTCTAAAAGGAAATTTCACTGAGGAGGTACTTTAGAGAGGTCGCTTTTCGATTTTCTCCGGAGTTTTCTCAGCAAATGTGAAATTTGGGAAAACCATGGGAAAATCGGTACAACATTAAACAAACATTATTAAAGAAAATATATAGAGCCCGACCATTTAATTATTTTACTATAATACGGTATACATATTGTTGACAAAGCATCACTGTCAGAGTATCAACTGAACTCCGTTCAGAATCGTTTTTTCTTAAGCAATGCTGACAGGTATACATTAAATTACCCATAACAGTGGCTGCTCCCGTCCCTACTTTCCTAGGACGTCTTTTTCTGATTTTTTTTTTTTTTTCAATGCCAAAAACGTATTTTTCGACGACAAGTACTATAGGTACGAAAACTAACCTGCCTGCAGTTGATACAAACCCTACATCGCCGCGTATCTTTGGCCGGGGTCAAACGGATTTATGCGCGCAAAATGAATACATTACAGCTTACTCGAAACCTGTGACAACGTCGGATTATGATGTCGATATCGCATGACGGTTAATGCCGTTTTTGGAAACGTACGTACGTATATGGAAATTCGAGCGCAGTTTACCGGCAAGACCGAAGCCAGTACGCGGCGTACCCGAACCCGGACGATTGCGATTGAAAAACAAAAAAAAATACAAAAACGTTTTAAAAAAACCTATACAGTGCCGTCGCGTAGATTGAAAAGGTCCGGGCGGGATGGGGTGTGTGAGCGACGGGGAGGGGGGGGCCGGGTACGTTCGCAATATTGTTATTATTCCCCGTCGGCTCTGTGATGGTGTCCGGGTCACCGATTTGCGGACAATTGTCGCCGCCGGCGTCCAACGATTACAGCCGTGTCGCTCGGACAAAACTACGTGTGGCTGCGCGTACCCGTTGCGCTGCACGGGTACCAACCACACGGCCCGTTCGGCGGTAATAAACGTGTGCGCGCACGTAAATGAATAATCGTACGGCGTCGCGTCGTCGTTGCGGCGCGGTGCGCGGCCGTACGTTCGTCGCGCGCGATAACCCTCGGGGACCCCTGCTGCGGGGTGTACGGGGGCGCCGATGCGACGTCGCCGCGATTTCGACGGACGCCGGACTTTTCGGCGCCCGACCCGGCCGCACCGCGCTGCAGGTGCCGGTCGTTATTACAATTTATGCATGGGCGGGGGCACCCGGGCGCAGTAAATTATAACGGCAACGCATTAACGTTGTTACGTGCGCTTTCCCATTATACCGGCGGTCCGACGCGCGGGTTTTCGGTGAAAAACGGCTGGGAACAAACTGAACAAATACAGCGTTTACGTTGAAAATAAAAAATACCAAATAAAAAAAAAAAATAAAAACGACCGTAAATAATCCACGTGCGTCAGATACGTGTGCGTGTGTGTGTGTGTGTGTGGGGGGGGGGACATGTCGGACGGACGGATTCCCCTGCACCGCCGCCGTCGCCGCCGCGTATCAGAATAAATTGTCGTGATTCCCGTCCGTTACCTATAAATTGAAACACAATCCAAGACGAGTGGGTATTTCACATTATGACGACATTCCACGGTAAAAAAAAAAAAAACATCTCGAACGACGGCGGATTGCCGCGCGCGAGCATCTCCCGTCCTTTCACTCATTCTCGGTTCCCCGGACCGGCTTCGGCGGCGAAAGGCCCGCGGACCCCCTCGCGTTTCGTCCCCGCGCCTATAGCTACCCCGATTGCGACCCTGCAGTCGGGCGGTGACGAAGTCTCTGACAATTGAATCTCTGACGTCGAATCGCGTCGAGTCGGCTAATGGCGCAGTTTATTAAGCGGATCGCCGGCACGCCACTGTACGTGCGAGCCCACGCTCGATCCCCGTCCTTATTATAGCTGTCGTTCCGATTGCCAACAGTCGTCACCGGCAATATCGGTCTTTGGTTCACCGCAATATTATGATCGATAAGTGCGCCCCGGCCGATTGGTCTGAACGTTTCGTTAACGTATTTAGTAGGTGTGTACGCGGTGTGTCTTATTCTCTTTTTTTGTGTACGAATCGCAAAGACACGAGGAATGCGAATATTCAGACTTGAATTCAATTCCTATGTTTTGGTAAAAAACCAAAAGTCGTGATTTTTTTTTGTTTTGCTGTTTTCGAAAAATTTGAAAATAGCCGTTTTATAGAGTATATTATATTCTTCTGAAAATGTTGACGTTTTGGCTTTTTATTTTCATTAAATTCGTGATTATCAATAGGTTATTAAAGTTCGGAGAAAAGTACCGATAATTACGCAGCAGGCTGCAGTAATTGCATTCGCCAATTGATTAATATTATTATTATTATTATTATGGCTAATTTATTGTACACTTGTTTTCTCTGAACTTTAAACATTTATTAAAAATCACGAATTTAATTAAAACAGAAAGCTGAACCGTCAAAATGTCCAAAAGAATAAACTCTATAAAATGGCTGTCTTCAAATTGTTCAATGATAATAAAATAAAATGATTCTCTTTAAAGTTTTTTACGATAACATACAAAATTAATTTAAATAGGTTACACGGAGTAACGTTTGAAAAGGGCCGTTTGTCATTACTAAGAAAATTAGTATGCTGTGAATGTGAAAGTTTCGGATCTTTACGACCAATGCCGACCGGGCACACCAAAGGATCCTGGGGAATTTTTTTTTTTTTTTTAAGGGGCCCATAGATGGAAAAAAAGCCATGAAAATCAGTGCGACTAGATCGAAAGTCGATAATATTTCTAAAAAATAATAAAATATTTCCCGGTGACGTGGTTAGGTAAATTATAATAAATACATGATATGTAATGTTCATGCAACATTCATGCGACATTTCCATTGTCAGTAATTTGTGTATAAATATTTACTCGCTCACACGATTATTAACAATAAATAATTATATTTTATTATTTTTTACTGCAGTCTGCAATAGTCAACTAAAGTTTAAACACATACTGTGTACCTATAATAAATTATATATTTTATTTAACAATATTTGTTTAATATTGTATCGATTTTCCCGTTTTTCCTACGTTTTCCTATAATTTTTCCCGGTTTTTCGCATTTCCTGGAAAATCGAAAAAAATGACCTCCATAAAGTACCTTCCTACTCAGATTTCTTTTCAGAAAAAGTGCTATTATTGTAAATCGGAGCAAAATTGCTGGTAGAAAAGTTGTCTACAGAAAAGAAAATCGTAATATTTTCCCGTTTTTCTCAGTTTTTTTTCTCAAGGTTTTTTGTCATATTTTGATTAGAGCAAAGAAGATAATAAAAAATTATTAAAAGGAAAAAAATACGCACACATCATAAAGATAATACACGACTTTTCTCCTCTTTACTCATACCTAAAACGTCTATAAACTCGGCGGCATTTTACCGTTTAAAATCTATCGTGATCTATCTATATAATATCAAATCTATCTATCGTTTCGATCGCGACGATTTGCCGTCGTTTTCAGTATTTTACGTCACATACAACCCTGTACGAGAAAATCCTTGATTAAAAAAGAAAAAAAAAAAAAAAAACGTTCCACGGTCACCTACCCGTGAACCGAAGTAGGAACGTTATTATGGTATCTGCAGGTAATGGAGTGTCCCGGAGTGACAATACCAAGTATAATTCGTTTTGTTCGTCGGACGAACGTATAATATATAGGTGTAATAAGTATGTCAATTAGTTTTATTTGAAAAAAACAAAAAAAAAAAAATGTATAAAAAAATTATAATTATTATTGTATTCGATTCGAATGTATAAATAAAAAAAAAAAAAAAAAATTCTAAATAAGTATAGTATATCGAATTACAATATTCGATGCAAAAATAATCAATGATGTGATAAGCGTATTATGATAATAATATCAGTTCGTAATGTAATAAAATAATTCGCAAATATATAACATTATTGTTTACATGAAATTATAAAATATTTTCGTACGTAGGTTTAATAATAATATTATTATGTACCGATACAATAATATTGATAATGCTAAGGCTGTGTAAAATGATATTGTTCGCACGCGAGTTCTGCACTGTCTCAAACCGAACGGAAACGACCGTCCTCGTCGGATGTTCCGGAAGCCGGCCAGTCCGCCAGTGTGATCCGGCCCATGGACTCCTGGACGGCCGAGACGGCGGCGTCACGGTCGTCGTCGTCCGGCGAGTGCGCGCGGCGGCGACGGCCGCGTTCCTGTTCTGCAGCCCTGTCGTCCTCCGGCTCGACCGCGGCCCCGGTCTTGTCCACGCACCGGCGGCGGGCGGCCGATACGGTGGCGACGGGCCGTCCGGCGCGCTGGCGACGGTCGCGCTCGCGTTCCATCTCGTCGGCGTCCGTCCCGTTCCCGGCCGCGGCCAACTGTCGCGTACGCCTCGTGTGATAGTTCACATAGTCGCACAGCTCGACTTCCGCGTTGGACTGCATCAGCTGCGCGCCCACGTAGGCCTGCATAAAGTCGCACCACCCGCGTTCGTACGCCATCCACACGCGCGCGTCCTTGCGCAACTCTTCCAGCGGAGCGTCCTTTATCTGCTGCACCGTCGACTTCTTGTAGTCTGACGCAGCCATCTGTATCGCACACGTAAACAGCAAAATACGCGTTATAATTAATATTTTATTACACATATATAGGTACACGCTAAATTCAGGGGCGGATAGGCATACACTCTCACGTCCCCGGAAAAACAGAATCCAGCGGTGTCCACGTGATCATTTCCGAGATACGACAAAACAATTACCTTAACCTCGTGAACGCCAACAGCCACCTCTTTTTTTCGTTAAGAAAACCGTATAAATTTAACATTACCCTCTTCCGATTTCCAAAAAAAAAAAAAAAATAGAGCCAATACTGGGAATGGGAGCGGCCACTGTTGTGGATGAGAAGTTGGGTGGATAGGATACATAAGGTTATTTCATTTATATCTGTAAGCACCGATAAACCATTGCTTGACGAAGACGATTCTGAGCGCAGTTCGGTAATACATACAATTTGAAGTGCCGTTAATTTTTTTTTTTTTTTGCGATAACCGTTTAAATTTTATTTCATAACGCTTATTAAATAAAAAAAAAAAGTCGTCCGATGATTTTGGAAATTTTATTACGTCTAGGTAAGTCCAATATAAGTATTATTACCAAGTTTCAGGTGTCTACGCGTATATATAACCGAATTACAGTAAAAAACTCCAAAGAATTAAAATTTTTTAAAATCTCGAAAGTTTTGGCTATGAATGTAAATAACAAAGATATCTTGTGATTGTTCGATTTAATCATTTTTTCTGGTAGAAAACATCGTCCGTGTTTTTATAAAATAATGAAACCGTGAAATTGTAAGTTTTCCTACGTTTTTTCCAACTTGAGTGATTTTATTTAAAAAATTTCGTTGAAAATTAAAAAACTACCGATATAATGTACCATCTAGATAACTTAAGCTTTCGGAGAAATAGTCACACGAGCAAGTTTACTAGGGAAAAGCGTGTCCACAGACTAGAACAAAGAAAGAAAAAATAAAAAATAAACAGCATTGTAAAATCAATAGCTCCCTCGCTGCGCTCAAAATCTAAAAATTTAAGTTGTTAAAAAAAAAATTTTTCCACCTAGGTACCATTATATCTACACGAAGTTCCAAAAATTGAACACGATATAATTTGAGAGGACAGTTTAAATGATAACAAACAAGTTTTCATTTTTATTTATTTCGTAAAATAAATGTATTTGTACTTAAATGTAATGAATTGTTTCTTATTTCTGGTGCTTATCCCCATGACAATGATTTTTAACCTAAGGTACACAAAAAACATAAGCAAAATTAATGCCAATATTTTTGAAGGTGGCTTAAGCCCCGATAATATTGAAATCTATACTTAGTATTTACTTGATGAGGAATTTATTTTAGGAGGCTTAGTTGAGTATTCGAGGAGGGGGGTCAAAATTAAAGGTAGCTTAGGGTTTAATATTTAAAAAAAAATGTATATCTAACATATTGTTTTAAAAAATATTTTTGTGGAAAATCTCACCGGGGACTGCCGCCTCTCCTGCCTACCTCGTGCGTACGCTTATATTACTATCTCTTTCTTACTGGTCTATTTTCGAATAATTGTAAGTATTTAATAAATAACCATAACTAATTTTCATTCGATTACTTGCGAAAAATGTATACAAATATGTCTACCTAAATATCATTACCTATGTACGGTATAGGTTAGGTTAGGTACTTTTGTTCTACTATTCAATACTAACGGTTGGGCCAAGAAAAATGTCATACTTTAAAATCAAGTGGGGGAGGGACGGGGAAACGTACGGGACTGTAAAGATGTATATGTACATTTGTACGTATCCAATAATAATTGTAAATTTATAAATAATAATATCCGTATAGTTATTTAAATTGGTGTAAATTATAATTAGAAAATATGTACTTGCCTAAACTCCAGAGTTCAAATAGATTGGTACGCGATACTATATGCACATGCTAAGTGACAACGGAAAGCCAAAGACGAAACGTAGCGACTGGCTACACGAAATTTAGATGTAACGTCTGTGTTCGACAAACGTGTAGGTACTTTTATTTAGGCACATTAGTAGCTGATGACTGCAGCAGCTGTGAGAGTCAAATTCAAAAATAATATTCAAATTCCAAGATAAACACCATAGTGATCGTAATTTAGCAGGCATACAATGCCATACGAAATAAATAAATAAATAAATAAATAAGTATTCATACGATGATAATTTGTTATGATCTAAACTAGATTAAAAATAAAAAATACTATATTACTATTATTAGTATTATTTTTTTTTTTTTTTTTTGTTAACTTTGAATATTCGTGTTTACGTACAATAGCAATATTTCCCATCGGCCTATTCGCGTCAATATATAAGTAGCGGCGGCTGTTAACGTGTTAACGATCTTGAATCGTTTTACTTTTTCGAAAAAAAAAAAAAAACAACCACAATCCAATACTCACTTGTTCTAAATTTAGAAAGTGTTATTATACTCGATAAGTAGGAACAATATTATAAGTTATTCAGCGGTACGAAAAGAAATAGTAAGAACAATAATTCTACAACCACAAAAGCGAGGAGATAGACGGCGGCGGACGGCGTATCCGTCACCATTTTTATATTATAAATACATACCTGCGGCGTCCTAAATCAATTTTTTTTTTTTATACGAGATCGATATTTTTTATACAATTTTTCACAAAAAAAAAAACAACAAAAATAAATATATACGTCTATTCATTCAGCTTTTGGACTGAGCGATTATTTTATCACGACTTAGCAATTTTCTAGGATTTTAAATAAATTTGATTTCCGTTTTTTATTTTAATCATTACGAAATGATTAATTACTTATATATTTTAACCAACCCATTTTTCAATTTGTACCCCTATTCCATATATTTTACATCGATATTAATTTAAAATTTTCAAATGCCCATCCCCCCCCCTCCTCATTTCATCTACATTTTAACAAAAATACTAAAATTTAGACAGGGATAGTACAAGAAATGGTGATAAATTGATCACAAATATGATGGCAATGGATCGATGTAACACTCGAGTAGAATTATTCCATAATTTAGAATAGCGGTTCTCGACCTGGGAGTAAAACGAAATTTTCTGAGTGTTAAAGATAAGGCCAATTTTTTTTTTATTTGTTATTTCATGCATCACGTATTATTATGAATTATACAGGTTGTCCCACGAAGATATATCCCTTGAATATCTCCAATTAAATTGATTATTATTATTATTATTATTTTTTTTTTAATTTTACCAACAATAATATTTGAAATTTGTAATGTAAATATTATGAAATTTTAATAATATTTCTATATAGTACTATTAGGACGTTAAATATTAAATATATTATTACTTGAGTTGTATTTCAAATATTTATTATATCCATTTAAGATTTAACCATATGAACTAAGACCGGCAGTTTCTTGTAGTTTTTATGATATTTTTACATTGTTATTTTAGGTTTCTTAGGATTATTTTTGTTACAGCGTTCGTCTATCGACAACTTGTATAAACATTCGAAAAATTCCTTTATGGAACATCCAATGGACAATCAGATAAAAGATGACAGATATCTTATTATAAAATTATATCAATATACAATGGTTTGCAACTGTCAGTCGTACACTGCTAGCCAATTAGTGTCGTACACTCAAATACCTACTTATCGATGCCGTGTTCATTGATCGGTATCGTCGATTAAAAATATTATTTAGGTTTTTAAATTAAATTTTTTTTGGGGAGGGGAGGGAGGGGGGAGGATATTCGATAATATCTAACCCAATGTATTGTTAATGGTCACAAAAAGGTCGGGAACCACATATTTATAATGATCTACAATCGTCTACCTGTGTACACTCGAAAGTATAATGTAATATGCTCACAGAAAAAAAAAAATCGTATTTAATCAAAAATATCGTCGAAATAAATAATAATAATAGTAATAAACAATAGTTATTTTATTATTTTTTTTTTTTGAGTGTCCTACGTACAACACTGTGAACGTTATAATTGGATACGTATTATAGATATAAGCGAGTGAGAGAAGAAAAAAATCGTATTAAAAATGTAAGGATTAGTCTCAGTTATGCGTAAATAGATACCTACATATATATATATATAGTATACACTCAAGAAGGTTTATTCCGAAATGGATAAAAAAATAAATTTGTTCGTTTTCATTTTCATATTTTTTCTGTTTTTCCCAATATTATTATGAAAACTGCTGGAAAAATCAAAAAACGATTTACAATCTCAGCAACTGGGTCTAAGATATAACAAAAATTGACTTTTTTTTTTTTTGGCCAAGAAGTGAATACATTAATAATTTATAATTTATGGATTTGTAGAAAAGCCTCGTTCTACCTTATATTTGCGCTTATAGTCTTAAAAAAAAAAAAAAAAAAAATTAAACAATTAACTCTTTCCGGGACAACGAGCGTATTGCATTTTGTTGATCACTCTATAGGTACAATATTAATGTTTTACGTTTGTATTTTCCATCACGGGTACCGTCTTGCCAGGTTTAACCACAGACCGTTAATAGTATAAACATATGATGTATAGCGCGTTATACCTATAGTTTACAGTTTATACCTAAATATCAATTATAATACAATTTACTAATAATAGTGGCTCGTTTATTCCAAATCTTTTCTCTTTACGAATTATTTTCGGTTTAACAGTACGAAAACTGTATAAATTAGCATTAAAATTATATTTTTATCGAAAAAAAAGCTTTCCTATAGGATAATGGGGGGGGGGGACGCGTGCAATCACTAATATAGGTATCTAATTTAATATATAATATCTGTAAGCAACTATTGCTAACGAAAAAAAACGATTCTGAGCGGAATTCGGTTGATAGTGTTGGTTATTATCAACAATATGCATCAAATTATGGTAACATAATTACATATGCATTGTATATTTTCTTTAAAAATATCTGTTTAATATTGTACCTATATTCCCCATGTTTTCCTATTTATTGGGAAAACTCCAGGGAATATCAAAAAATGGCCACTTTAAAGTACTTCCCCAGCCAGATTTCCTTTTAGAAAAAGTGCTATCATTGTAAATCAGAGCAAAATAAAATAAAAACCATTGTAAAACCAATACATTTCTGGTTCCGCTCAAAATCTAAAAGAAAAATCGGTTTTTTCATATCGGTTTCTGGATCCAAGAAAATAAAATATCAGATCAGTTATTGGTTTTTTATATCGGCATCATAATATATCATAACATAAATCGGTACAGTTCTAATAATTTGTCGTCTCCGTCTTAAAAACGTACGCCAAAGGAAATTTGCGTTCCTATTTAGAACTAATTTCGCTCTGTTCGTTTTGATATCTGAGCGGATTCTCTGGTTATCGAACTCGAAAGGAATAAAGTCTAACACTGTTTGATAGTAGGTTTTCTTGGGATTTCAATTTTCAAACAGGGCTACACTTTTTTTATTTTCAATTGTAAAATTCCGCAAGCTCTGTTATCGCATGAAAATATTGAAATAACGAAAATTTCAACGTATCAAACGCGTGTTCCCCCCCCCCCATTGAATTTGATAACGGATCGATTGACTCTATAACATTAAAACTGTATATTGGCGCAAAATCGTTGAACGCAAATTTACGCGTAAATAACTTAACCTAACCCGACGTACGTCTTAAAATATGATTTTAGAAAAAAAAAAAATAAAATAAAAATATATACCTTTAAACGAATAATCGGTTGCTAATAATATTCGAAACGATCCTGTTGCCGGTATGTGACGGGACAGTATTGCAGTTGCCAGTGACTATGTCAGCGACTTGAAACGGTTCAAACGGCTACTTGACTATAATAATAATAATAATTATTTCGTTTGTCGGTGAGTTTGTATTTACTTAATATTGCACTAAATAAAATAATTAATAAAAATATGCGTCGCAATAATGCGAAACAATGTAAAACCGCCAAAATATGCAAAATACGTAAAATACAATTGGCGTTATTTTACTAAGAACGGCATCTACATAACATCGCGGAGACATTAATTATTGTATTCGGAGTTCGAGTGCCTACCGCTTATTCAATTAAACGCGCAACACGCAGTTACACGATAATTGTTCCCTTTTGGTGCAATAATATTTACCCACCTGTAAACACAGACAGAAGAGAAAAAAGAAGCACTACGACGGCGACGGAGGTCTTCGGACGACTGTGGTCTGTGCAGAACCGCCGCGCAGTCCACTACCGATGCACAGGGTTCACTCTTGCAGCGTATAAACTCCCGGTTTTAGGTACCGGGTCTGTCGACAGGCTACGGAGACGACCAAGGCGGCGGACTCCGGTCTGGACCTCCCTCCCCTCCTTACCACATTGAACCGTATAAATATTTATATGTGTATAAAAAAAAATATATATACATATCGATTCGGATGTTTCGTCAATCGTTTTATAAATCAGATAATTTTCGAGTTTCAAAACACACCTTACAAAATACAAACTCCGGTATTTTTTACGAATTGAATGGATTAGCTCTCATCGATGTACACACAGATGTGCGTACATCGATTATTAATCGTAACCGATGTGACGGTTACGATTAAAGAAGTTGCATAATATGGGTATTGGCGTTGGAAAAACGGCGGCGGGTATTTCACTGTGAATATCGAACATATTTTAATACTTAGTATTCCTAATGCGAATCAATGTTTTTTTTTTTTAAAAAAATTAAAGAATTTCTCCTTTTTTTTTTTTTTCGTTCAAAGTCTCATAAAATGTTGCTGTTAATATATCTAAATGTAACATATTATTGTGTTTGGCTATCATTATAATACAGCTATTTGTTTACTTGTGATGGTTCTGGTGTTTTACAATATAGCCAGACATGTGATACAATTTCAGGGCGAATATGAACAGTTGTCGGGGAAAATTATAATAATAAAACAAATTTAAAAAAACCCAACAAAGATTATACTTCGTATCGTGGGACATGAACCAATGTCGTTCGTTGGGAATGCAAGATACACATAACATAGTAATTTAATCTATGTCTGTACACAATCATAAACCAGTGCAAACAAAACACGAAGCCAGTTTTGCATTCTGAAGCATTCTGAAGCCAGTTTGGTTCAACATGTTTCGACAAATTTAAATTGAAAATTGTATATTATTTTGTAACTAGAAAAAAATTACAATTTGTTGTGTTTTTAACGAGTTTCAACATAAAAATGTTGGATACAAATAAATTGCGAATTATATTGTCATCCAAGTATAAACAGAAAAAAAAAACCAACAATTTCAGATACTTTGAAAATAACACCGCGTCCAGAAAGTGGTAATATGTTAAGCAATGTAAAATAATCAATGATATATATTGAATTATTGTTAACAATTTATTCTGTACATAATCGGATACTATGTCACTAGTTTTATTGAAATTTCGTATTCATTTAAAATAGATGTATTAATTAAGGCGAATTCGTATAGATTGAGGAAAATACATTTTAGGATATAACCTCCTCTACTCTGGCAATTTAATGATTTTCACATATTTTGTAGAATATAATGTATAATATATATATATATATATATATATATATATATATATATATGTGTGTGTGTGTGTGTGTGTGTGTGTGTATATTACGTATACCTACATAATATTAAGTTTATTAAATATACCTATACCATATATAGTTTATATGATATGACGCGTGTACAGACCTATATACGGCCGGAATGTATGATTATAATAAATTTTAATATCCTCACTAAGTTTCACCGGTGTAAGCCGGAGGGACGAAATGTGAAACTAAACCCCCTCCGGTTCACCGTTCAAATGGAAGAAAAAAAAGTCGCACGCGCATCATTACTTGGATGGCGCGCGACACGGCAAGTGGCGTTTGAACGATACTCCACTACTGCACCCAGTACTGAAACTTTATAGAGTAATAACTCGGAAATTAAAAATTTCGCTAAATAATGTATTTTAAATCGAAATTTCGTCTATTTGTCGAATTTTTTATGTAGATCTCGAGTAAACAAAACAAAATTAGCTAGTAGTTTTACTCACGAAAATTATGGTGACAAGAACAATGACAGACTACGGACAATCTAGCAAATATTTAAAATATACGCTTTTGAAAAGTTAAAAAAAAATAAGTATTTCATTGAAATTTTAACCAAATTTTGAAATTTGAAATACCCTGTATACCTATTTATAATGTGTTAACGTCATTGATGATAATTTAAGGCACCGTTTAAAAATAGCCTACAGTTATTATTGTCGTTGAATTGACTAAAACTAATAAACTATACATGTATAGCAAATTAAGAAAACGGTAAATAAGTCGCGATGAATTAGGAATAGGCAGGAGGAAGTAAAACTTGAAATTCCTTACTCAAGACTTTAGAATTCAATTTAATTTTACATAATCACTGTCGGGAAAATGTACGAAATATATAAGTAAAATATTACGATTTTTTTTTCTGTGAACAACTTTTCTACCAGCAATATTTCTCTAACTTTTAATAAGCGCAAAGTTTCTAAAAGAAAATTTCACTAACGAGGTACTTTAGAGAGGTAATTTTTCGATTTTCCCAAAAGTTTTTCCCAACAAATGTGAAAACCCGGGATAAAACATGGGAACCCGGGTTAAAACGTAGGGAAACTGGGAAAATCTGTTCAACATTAAATAAATATCATCAAAGAAAATATATGAAGCTTATTTAATTATTTGATTATAAAATGACATATATATTGTTGACAAAGCATCACTATCAACTGAACTTCGCTTGTTTTTTCGTAAGCAATGGTTTATTGTTGCTTACAGGTATACATTAAATGATCTATAACAATGGCTGCACCCATCCCCATTATCCTAGGACATATTTTCTTGATTGAACCTATGAAACGGATTTTTGAAAAAGTGGACGCGTTGTAATATATACAGCATATAAGCCACAGTTATAAGTATGCAATAGGTATGTCGGGATTTTCTGCTAAACGGATAATTCTAATTATTTACATAAGTTCGTCAACACACCATTTTTCGTTATACAGTGAAGACTATAATTATAATTAGAGTTCGGACGTTTATGCACTTAAAATAACTGTTATATGTATGTATTTATACACTAAAAGTTATAAAATTTAAATTTTTAGTTTAAAAAAAACCACTAAAATACGCGCAACAAAATTTTACGTCAAGTATTTAATTTTTATTAGTAATAATTTTAATAGTTATTTTTATGTATTATTTGTTTAATACGTATTGCATATTAATTTACACCAAAAGCATTACAGTGTGATTAATGTTTTTTTTTTTTAAATTATTCAAATTATATGCTTTTTTTGCTTTATATTTTGTAATTAATTTAAATTGTTTTTAAAAAAGTTCGAAAATGTACTGAAATATACATTTATATTTTTAAAATTCTAAAATATGCATTTAAAATACAAAACCATAAAATATGCAAAATAAAAATAGTGTTATTTGACTCGGTCGAACAAATTTGTATCCAGCATTGAATTGAATAGATAGAAAACAATTTGCAATTTCATAAACATCCGAACTATAATATTCTATAGGTACTTTTCATTAAACTTATAAAGACGAATGATTTTTAAAACGCCTTCCGTAGACATTTGATATCGTTATAATAGTCTCTGTCTAGACTAAAACATACTTACATCTACTTGCCTATAGCTGTTCATGGGTCATTAATAACTAAATATTTTCAAATCCACATTAATCGACTTTTTAATGTCTATACAATTTAAACTCTACATATAGGTACCTAAATTACAGTCGGTTTTCTATTCGTCTCCGTGTAAATAATGAAAATAAATTTGAATTTAATGAGCAACAAAAGTATATTAAACGCAATTATAATATATGTATATCAACTCAATAGAACTATGGAAAACACTGCGCATATTTGATTTTAATAGGTACTTAAAAAAAAATCGAACATTTTAAATAACAAAAAAAAAAAGCAAAAACAAAAACATAAACTTAGTAAACGACAGAATGTTTTGAAAAAATCGTACCACGTCGAGAAAGTGTTAATGTAAGTATTCACTATTCAGTGAAAGTTTCGGGTTTCTACTATTATTTATCACTGAATTGCTGTAAAAACCCAGTATCAAAACTAAGTATTAACAGAAACTGTTTATTGCGTAAATATTTTCGTTTTTTCCCGTTGTTATGGAGACTGGTGACGGTTTTCGAAATTTTGTAGAAATAAAATTTTTTTTTTACATTTTAATGGCCATCTTAATAGTTATACTCTTCCACTAATCTTCTGACCGGTACCCATTTAAGGGGAAGAGGTATGGTCGTTTTCACGAACAAATATGATATTTTAGATACAAATGCCAGATAAAATTGTAGGAATTTCGTTTGATGGATTGAAATTTTGAAAATATGTTTCGTTAGTTTCTTAACAATTTATGCAGGCATTATTTTTTCTAATTTTAATTACTTTTATCATAAATGAAAGGCCAAATACTTTAAGTAAATTTGTATAGTTACATTTATTAATGTTTGAATATTTTTAAAAAATACAATCATACTTTATTACGGTTTCCATATAGTAAAGAATATAAAGAAGTATCAAGCATAATCCGTTTTCGAAATTGAAATCTATTGTCCGTGAAACATAATTCTTACAGTTTTGTCTGCCTTTCAAGTCTAAATCGACTAAGATTTACACTATCATCAATTCCGTGCATAAGAAAATTACCTCCTCAATGCACTAAGTATAGACAAAATTTACTACCAGAAATCACCCCCGATGTCTTACTCGACTTTTCTGAACATTTCGTTATATCTGATCGATACATATAATTTGTGTACTTCACCAAATAGTATTTTTTAAGTAGGTGCGTTACCAGACTGAAACGTATACGTAACATGCCTATGTCCACGTATCACATCCGGTTTAGTTGTCAGTACAATAAAGGAAAAAGTTTTGGCAATATTTTTTGTAGCGACGTGGTCCTTAAAAGATTATAAAATTATCGGTGTAAATATACAAAACAAAAAAATTTAAAACGTAATTTTTCGGCAGTTTCAGTAGCGTAGCAAACATATATAAACAATGATGCACAATAAATATTTTAGTATCCATCCCATCCATTCATATATAATAGATACATAACCCTTCTGTAATTTGTTTTATTGTTATCCACTTAAACACATTTCATTTAGTCAATCAATTGAAAACAAATTAATATTTGCAAATGCCCCAGATTAATTCTCATTCGTTTTTATACATACTGAACGTCTATAATGACATAAACAAATTGGATGTTAAATTTTATTGTCAGTTTTAATGACCTGGCTGAAATTCGATATTTAAGATTTAGATATTGAAGCAATTTAATTGTTAATAATGTACATATATTTAATATGGACCATACATTATATAGTGGAAAATCCTTCATATATTTATCTGTATAATACTAGATACTTTACTAAACACAGTACAAATTCACTTATTGATTATAACCTTCTGGTAAAAAGAACGATATTGATTATAACGTTCTTTTTACCAATCTATCGCCTAAGTGAGGCCTTCACCAAGCCACTGAAAAATATTATACTTATAATAAGTGCAGCACTTCTTCTGAAAGTATATCGGTTTTCTAAGTAGTTTTCTCAAAAAATGGGATAAACTGAAATAAACGGAGTAAAAGCAGGAAATAATGTACGAAAAAATATTAGTCAAATATTACGATTTTTTTTTCTGTAGGCAACATTTCTTACAATAATTTTGCAATGATAGTGATTTTTCTAAAAGGAAATTTGACTGGAAAGGTACTTTAGGCAGGTAATTTTTTGATTTTTTAAGAATTTTTCTCAACAAATGTGAAAAACCGGGAAAATCTGTACAACATTATGCAAATATTATTAATGAAAATATATAATAATTATTTAATTATTTTACCAAAATATGATGTATTTATTTTGAAAAAGCATCATTATTAACTAAACTCCCGCTCTGCAGAATCGTTTTTTCGTTATCAATGATTTATCTTTGTTTGCAGCAGAGGTGGTCAAACGGTCGATCGCGATCAACCGGTAGATGATTTAAATTTCGAAGTCCATTTTATTAGAATTTATGTTTATGTAATTAGTGGATAAATAACAATTGCTGATCATTTTTATTTGAATATATTATTTTTATTTTGCTGTGAATTTATCAAGTAATACAACTACAACTATATATTTTAGTTTTATTATTTTGTACATGTATGTGTACTATTAATGAGTAAACTAATAATGGAAAAATATATTCCTAGTAGATCTCTACAAAAAAAAGTTTGAGCATCCCTGGCTTACGGGTATACATTAAATTACCCGTAACGGTGGCTCCGCCCGTCTCCATTATCCTAGGACAGCTTTTTTTAATTTTTAATTTCCTTCGGCCCGTCGACGAGATATTCCACTTTAAAGTTTGGGTAGGTGAAGAGTAGTGGAGCATCATATTTCGTGTGGCGACGCGTCGTGATACATAAATCGCCCGCTGTCATTCGATAATGTTCGTATTTTTTTGTTGAAAATGGTGTATTTTTCAATAAACCGTATAAATAGTATTCCGAAGATACTACGTCAAACGTAATATTACTTCACAATCAGTATACGATAATATATATGTATAATAATATACTCTTGCTATTATTTACTATAATTGAGCGGAGTGTTCGGGGTGCTCGGATGGACATAAGAGTAATATAATTAGGCCCACTGCACCTGCAGTATCCACGGGACTCGTAAATTCGTATAAACCTACGTATGGATACTTTGAATTTTAACTTGTCATTGATTTTAATGCATTTTTCTTGTTCGGTTACTGTGTGTTATTAACGAACTCGCTATACCTACAGTATACATATATACCATGGGTGATTATCGGTATCCAAAATCTAATAGCACAGGTAACTTACCTACCTCCCTAATTATACGTTATTTATTTGTATTCGTATATGAGCGCGACCAATTAACAAATTTCAACTAAACCGTTTTACTGCAATACTGGCCGGTGTATAATGTTTTAAACGATAAACAATCGAGACCACCGAGTGAACTGGACGGATGAAAAAAAATAATAATAATAAAAATGAAATGTATTCGTTGTTATGCAATCCGATTTTCCTGTTTAGTCGGTTGCAGCAGTCTATGCGTGCATTAAGAATATAATAGACTAAAATAAACTATTACCATAATAGTCTAAAGATTTTTAAACAGGTTAAGCTGATAAGTGACAAAGCGGAATAGAGAACACGAATTGCGTTATTATAATAAATTATAAAACAAAAATTGTTAGTATAATAATATTATGTAGAATTATGTATAATATAATATTACACGATAATAATCTATTAACATAATTGTTTTATAGGTAAGTACCTACGTAATAATAATTATTACCGACATATTTAGGTAATTATTATAATACCGACTTATTATAAACGTACCATAGACTTATTGATTAGTTATGGGCACAATAGGATATTTACTATCGAATAGGTATTCGATAGTTTCTTGAAAACAAAAACTTTTTATTCGGTCATTGGAAAAAACTATACGAATATTTTTTCGAAATATTCAATAGTTTATATAAACTTTCGAAAATTATCGACATCAATGTAATAAGTTTATTTTATTTAGCAGTATTAATGTTTACAATATTGTTACATAAAATCATATTAGTATTGCACTGTAACGTCTATCAATAAAGATAAAATCCTTGTATTGATAGACGCGAATATCTAAAAAATACTTAAAATTACATTAAATAAAAAACAAATTAATAAAAATATAATAATTTTAATAATACATAATTAAAATCAATGAAGAATATAATTATAGAATTGATAATAATAAATAAAGATGTAGGTACATGATAATAAAATGTATAGTGTTGGTAAAATGATTTTACAACATTATTTCATCTTTCATCAACCATATCTTTATTAACTTTATTAAACTCGTAGTACAAAATGTGTACTATTGAACTCAAATTTGCTATGTCTCGCGTTTATAAAACGAAGACAGTAAATGTCGGTGTGACGTTCTTTTAAATAGTTACCTACACAATAGAATAACCACAACAATGGATAATATGTTAATACTACGTAAAATGTTAGACAGTAAGCAGATAATTAAAATATACTCCATATTCATTAAAATAGTTATCCATTGTTTTAGCCACCTTTGACCTAATTGTACCCATACGTTTTGAAGCTAATTGTAAAATAACTCCATGGCAGTTATCGCACAACGTTACACTGTTTGTAATTTATCTTCTTCTTCTCCTTCGCCTTCATCCTAACTATTTGGAGTCGGCCAATTGCGTAAAACACAATAATATATCGTAATTTAATAATATTATCCTAAAAAAAAGGTGAGTGTCTCGTTATTTTTAATAATGTACATTCATTTCATTAGATGACTTAATTGTTACTCTGGTACTAAAATAATATTTTACTAAACATATCTACGCACGATTAAAAAAAAAAATTATTTTTAAACTACATCTGGTTTTAATGAAGTAGTTTAAATGAAATTATTAGTGCGCATTGTTAAACGCATTATTTTAATGATATTTTGATCGTATGCATCGTATGATAATAACTTACGATAAATGTAATGGCGTATTGGTAAATAAATGTATGGGTATACGTACTAAGGCGTAATTAGGTTGGCTAGTGGCTAAGATCCCCCCCCTCGAATTCTTTTACTTTGATTGCATCTATGTATATGCATCTAAAATGGGTTGATCATACTCAAACTAATTTTCTCACTACATTCGAATTAACATTAATTTGTCATCAAATTGTCAATATTTTTAGTAGAAAACTTAGTTTGATAAAATTAAAAAACAACGAAATTTATAACGTTGTATATAATTATATATATTCCGTTTGATGTGTAATTTTCTTTTAAGTTTTTTCCAATTATTTTGAAAATCCCATTGAACATTTAAGAAATAATCTTTTAAATACACTACCCTAACTAAATATAATTTTCTTTTAGAAAAGGTATATACACTTAATAAAACGGAGGAAGATGTCTGGTAGTAAAGTTGTTTACAGACACAAAAAACAATAATAATACATGTCACATTAAAACCAATAGATCCCTCATTATGTTCCAAATCCCCCCAAAACACCTATATCACCCATTTAATAATAATACTAGGTTCCCATTAGGCAACATAAATACTTCACCGGGCGAAATTTGTATCACTTAATTAATAGGTTAAAATATTCATTTTCTACACAGTATTAATAAGTATGAAAGTGTGAATACAAAATTTTCAACTATAGGATCCGGATCATCCAGATCGGAAGTTGCATTACGTTATTTTTTATCCTTTATTGTAAAAAAAGTTAGTAAGCATATTAACTAATTTTGTACATTTAATAATAATATTATTAATATCAGGTATATATGTATTTTATTTAATTATCTTGGCAATTCGAATGACAAATTTGTTAATTATTAATTAAAAAATTTAATTAAATGGGGTTATAAAACAGTAGTAGTAGTTCGGTACTATAAACATTAAACAAAAAACAAACACAACGGCATCGACATGGATAAACAATACTTGCATTTAATAATAGTATTGTTTATCTATTCCGATGCACAACGTTTATTATTGTGGACTGTGGTAAACTGGTTTGATAATGCTGTAGGAAAATAACACAATGAACAATTATTATATTATTGCCATTATCAGCTATTTAAACGGGTCTGTTTTTGGCTGCACTCGAATTGCATGCAAAAAAAAAAAAAAATATCCGAATTGCATGCCATCTTTTAGAGAGGTCCATCCGAATTGCATGCCACCTCTTACAGAGGTCTGTCCGAATTACGTGTCGTGTATAATTAATAATAATAATAAAAAAAGCGGCATTTTCCTTCCCACTTTTACAGACTTAGGACTGACAGTAGAACTTAATTATTGTTATACTGGTGTGGTTAAAAATATGGTTAATTATTTTGATGTTATTTTACTATTTTAACGTATTTATTTTTCGAACACGTTTAGTGTCATCTGAGGTCCATGTGCTAATATTTCTCTTTCAGTATTTCACTAGGTTTTTCATAAGGATCATCTAAAGATATACGTTTTAAATTATTACATACCCGTTGTCTATTTAATTTTTTTTTGTTATCTTTGTTATGATTATGATCCATATTTCTGAATATAACTTCATGTTCACTGTTTATTTTATGTAAGACTCACACGATCGTTTACTGTAAGTCCACTTTTTAATATCATTACATAACAATTTTTGAAAATAAAATTTAAAATCATCTATTAGAACTAGCTTTTTTGTTTTTTTCACCGAGCATAATATTTTCAACTAGTGGTTCCATGTTAACGTTCTAATGCGTACTAATATTATGCAACTTAGAAAACCCATTTGTTTTAATATCTATTAAAATAATTATATACTATACACTACATACGGCACTCGTGATAATAGCGCAGTTTTTTATTTTCGGCGTTGATATGAAAATTATATACGGCACGCAATTCGAATAGACCTCGATAAGAAATGGCATGCAATTCGGACGAACCCCTTTATAAGATGAACGTTCCAATTAACATTTATTTTTTTGGCATGCAATTCGGATACACCGCTTTTTTTTTTCTTAATTAATACAATATCGCACACCGCTCGCATAACATGATATCGCGCGCGCCGACCGGTATTGAATTCGGTGTGTACACTATATAGCAGTGGCCAGTGACTCAGAATCTTTTTTTTTCGAAAGACCGTAACGCACAATTTGGGAACCGCTGCTATACACTATCTATTAATGTTGAACCACAAGACTTTGATGTTGGAGAGCAATATAGGCTTTGCAAATAGGTTATTTTATGTGTAGTGCCGAGACCATCTACACTTTGTTTTGTTAATATACATTCGGGCATACGACGTATACCCACGTATCTCTCCAATGCACCACTGATGTAACTATGATTTAATAACAATATTGTTGTTATGATATTATTGTATTTTATCAATTAATGTTGTGGGAGAGGGGGCATTTTTTTATGAGTTCCATAAAACGTAAAAAAAAAATACAAACAATAATGTAAAATCTAAAATTACATATTTTTATGTTTCAAATGTGATATTCGAATAAAATAGATATAATATAAATAAAGAGGTTATAATAACTTAAGAGACCGTGTAACTACCAGTAATTGAGGCGCCGATCCAAGGGGGAGGGCTAAGGGGCTTTAGCACATGTTATATATTGTGTAAGTATGTAATAAATACTTAATAGGTATTTCTTTATATCTAGGTATACATTTAAAGTGTAAGTACTTCGAACAATAACGACTGTTCGATATCGTTGCCCGGTATCTAATCTGGAATATTATCGAATTTTTTAGAAACATTATCATCTTTATATGGCTCATAATGAGCCGGTTAATCAATCAGTCCAGCGTCGGCGATATCTGAATTCACGTCTAATCTATTTCTATGACAACACCCATTGACATCGATCAAGTCATAAACAAATTTTTCCGACAAAAGCAAATGAAAATAAAAATTGAAGATTGGTCAAAAGACTAATGAACTTATTCGTTTTTCATATTTTATCATTTTAAAATATATTATAACTAATATAAAAATATATTCACTAAAATTATATAATTTGCCTTTCTAAAAACACAAATTAACCCCCCCCCCCCCATTGCATATTTCTAGATCCACCCCTGCAGTAATTTGACTTTAAAAACTGTTCTGTACAAAAAAAAAATTAATTAATTAAGAAATTAAATTTTCTACATAGAAAAAAGAGAACTAGTACTAAATTAGGTTGGTTTTATTTTTTCAATATTACAAACACAAAAAAATTTACCATTATCTAAAAGTCTGATAATTTTAAGTTATTCAAACTCGAATAACTTTTTTCGTAGCAGTGACATCGATAAACTAAAATCAACGTTTTACAGTGCAAGTTCTCTTTGTTTTAAGGTGAACAATTTGTTTCCTAACTAACCCATAACCCGAATAGTTTGGGTCCATGCGATACTTTCATAATTATTTTACTTAATTTTACGACTAAAAAATAGATAATTACTAGTGGATGTTTTTGAATATTTTTGAGTGGGCCAAATTAAATTGTATCAAAAAATGTTAAGAAATTTGCCTATACGCAATGCCTTAAATACGTGAGGTAGCCTTAAGGAACGAATGCTAGATAATTTAAAAATTTGATTTGTTTATGTTGGAAACTAGGCAAAATGGTTTTCGGCCCTTCCAACCAAAGATATTATAATCTTGGCCATAATATTTTGATTTCAGATGACTATGAAAATAAAAGAATTTTACAATGGTTGTAATATTTTTATAACCGGTGGTTCTGGTTTCATGGGTAAAGTTTTGATTGAAAAACTATTGCGATCGTGTCCGGGTATTAATAAAATTTATATTTTGATGAGAAATCGCAAAGACAAAGATATACAACTTAGAGTCAAAGAGATGTTGGCATTACCGGTTAGTATGTATACCTAACTAGTTGTTTATATTTGTAGGTTGTTTGGTTTTACATTATTTTTTACGATTATAAATTATAATAACCTTTATTTGGTCAAATAATTTGAAACTTGATATTACATGATACACATGTTCGTTGGATTTCGTTGAAATGTTGTTTGATGTCATTATTATTTCCTCGATTGTCCACAAATACGATTGTTTGTATTTTGAATATGTTTATAATATGTGCATATATAGCATACCAAAAACACTTCGTTATTACTCCATGTAAAAAAAAGCTAAGTTAGAAAAAATTAAATTTCGTATTGATTAAATCTTTAAAAGACGTGATATAATATGGAAACTAAGTAAAATGCCATTTTATAATATTACAAATACCTATGACGACAAATAAGATCAATTATAAAGTTAAATACTTAGTCAACATATTATTTATAAATTATTAATTTATTTACGAAATTCACTCATAAGTAACCACTATAGTGGTTACTTATTTGTATTTATTTAAGTATATTTACACGTCCTGCCTAGTATGGTTAAACAATACGTTGATTAAAGTTGGACGAACTTTGTTTGGAATTTATGAGGAAAAACGTATAAATATCTGTAGTCCTTATCAGAATTACTACAATGGGTATATTATCTTCGTGGATTATTCTATACAGTTGATTTTATTTAAGAATAAAAAAAAAAAAATATATTAAAATCACGCCGTTTAATAGTTTTCTGAACTATAATAATAATAGGTAATATAAACAATTTAAATGTCTGTTATAAATTAGAGTTGTTATTTGAAAACCATAAACATTTCTTTTCGCGAATTTATCACCGTAATATAACTAACCAAAATCGTATACAAACACGTCTGATAACAAATATAACCAGATTAATCGCCAACACACGCTTCTATAATATAACTGGCAACGTGCCGGAGATTGTTTTTTGACAACTGGGTCTCCACAGACCAGCGGATTTGAACTTTTAAAGTGGTATAATGACTGATAACAATCGTTTAGTCTCTCGATTCCAAAAAAGTACGGTAAATGTATAGAAAATTTCTGAGTTTAATAAAAAAATATAGGTATATTTTACATACCACTGCCAATAGTCACGTCAAGTTGAATAACGGGCAGATAATTAGACGTTTTTAAAGCAATGGCACTCAATGAACAACTATAATTTATTAGATTTTAAATGTTTTTTTTTTAAATTTATTATTTTGATACACAAAATTTTATATTATAAATAGGTGGTTTGCAAAATTACAATTATAATTGATTCAATGAAAAGTATTATTCATACTTTTTATTCAGGTTAACAGGAAACAAATAAATTACGATATTATTTTTTATTTACATCATATGCATATAGCTCAATAAGCGTAGTAATAAATATTATGGTAATTAATCAGACGGTTCATATATCGAACACCATGTTATTATACAGTCAATATTATGCATTCGAAAAACATATTATCATGTCAACGCTCGACAAAATCTGCCTATTTTAACTTTAGGTAATTAAATATCATAGGAAATTTTTTTTGGTCCTACTCCTGATTGAATACGATTAAATACGCATGTTTCTAACTAAAACAAAAACTATACGTTGTTGTACGTTGATCCGTGGCTAAATCACAATTTTAGATTTTAGTATTTAGACTCGAAGAAATATTTTATCACTTAACTGTGAGAAAATAAACCGGTATACGAATAAATAGAAAAAAAAAAAAGAACGCCCGTGAATTAACATGTATATTATACTGCAGGCATGCACACCAATATACGAGTATTATTTATAATTTATTAATTAAATAATAAAATCAACGAATAATATATTATTATGTTCCCGTAAGGCCGTAAATAAATAATTTATATCTAAAATATTCTACAAGTCTATAATTCTACACATTATCAATTATTTCCGTTTGTATACAAAAGAATTAAATTTATTCGAAATTTAATATTATGCATTTTAGACTCTGAATGGAGCGCAGAATATATTAGTTTTACAATGTTTATTTTTTATTATAATTTTTTTTTCTGTAGACAACTACTTTTCTACTAGTAATTTCGCTCTGATTTACAACGTTGACACTCCTTTCTAAAAGGAAATCTGACTGGGGAGATACTTCAAGAAGGTTATTTTTAGATTTTCCAATAAATAGGAAAACCAGAAAAAACGTAGGAAAAACAGGAAATACGTACAATATTAAACAAATAATATTAAAGAAAATGTTTAATGCATATTTAATTATTATATCCTAATATAACTGTATATTGTTGACAAAGCCACACATCGTTAGCAATGGTTTATCTTTGCCTACAGATATTGAGATATACATTATATCCCCGTATATAACCTACCTTACCAATTTCCCATCTACAACAGTGGCTGCACCCGTCCCCATTATCCTAGGACAGCGTTTTTAAAAGTTAATTTTACCTACTCATATTTAATACGTTAAAATTTTAAATACAAAACTACAGAAGCGTCGAATACAAAGAAAAATGAATGTTTTCGGATTAATTAGAGACGAAGTCCACTAGTTATTTGTAGAACCATTTGAGACTTATAAAACTTTCGGAGTATATAGCTTACATACAATGGTTAAAAACTTCCGTCAGTTTTCGATAAAAACAAAATGTTTAATTCAAATTTGTTTTATTTTAATTTTACACTAGCTATTTGTGAAAATTGACAAAAAAACTGCTGTTGAAAAATTAGTTCCAGTGCTTGGTGACTTGTCCGAGATTAGACTGAAATTGAGTGATGACGACTATAATACGTTAGCTGAAAATGTTTCGATTGTTTTTCACGTAGCCGCGACCATTCGGTTTAACGAACCTATCAAAAATGCGATTCTTCTAAACGTCAGAGGAACTCGGGAAGTCGTACGACTTGCTAAACAGATGGTAAATCTCAAGGTAAATCAAATTAATATCAGATATTATACGTAGGTATACATGGAATAAATACACAGCGATATTGTCATATATGTATAGCACCGGACTGATTTTTGCCAATCGTGTTTAACATCCAACCGGCCGAATTAAATGGATCATTCATAAGGGGTACTTAGCAATATCACACATACGGAATTTTTGTGTCGTTGTAATAGGTTTGGCCACTCAAAAATCTGTCATCTAATTTTCAAGTTTAAACCTCCCTCGAAAATTCAAGCCTAAACTATATAGTAGGCCACTAAGATTAAAAAAAAATCGCTCTCCCCTAAACAGCATGAAAAACGAAAGGAATTTGGAAAATATATAGTTGGAAATGTATGTCGGTTGCTAGGAACGAATAAAATAACATTCCCTACTATTTTCATAACATTGGTTTAATAGGTGGATGGGGTCGGGGGGTATACACATTCATATAATGTTTTTTACATTTTAGCCTTTATGCATTGATATTTATGCTACATTTTTAAGATATTTCCAAAATTCAGTATAACATTTTTTCTTGAAGTGGAGATTAGATTTAGGGCGTTGCCGTAGCGCTCTTTATGTGGTGAGATATTTCAACACGAGTCTTTGAAGTTCTAGTTATGCACTCATGCTCAGTTGTGCATTTAAGGGGGGGGGGAGCGAATGACCCCAGTGGCAACATTTTAACAGATTTAGAAGCGACAGTTTTGTTGTGTGTATTCATTTTTGTTTTTATCATAAAATGTACAACATATAATAGAATTATTGATTGAGTTATCAGTTAGAACGCTGGAACACAAATTAAATTCTTTACTATATGATCTTAATTTTTGTACCTCTACTATAAGCACAGGAAAAGTTGAGTTATCTTCCAAAAAACAGTTAAAAAAAAAACCCCCAAAAATGTCAAATGTTTGTAACAGATTTCTTTAATTGTATTTCATAGATAGATGATTTTATTTTGAATAAACTTTTTTCTACACGCGTTGTCTACACACTGCAACCCAAGTAATAAGTAATATGTGATAACAGATTATGGTATCAAATGATTTTGAGTTGAATGTAATATGAGTGAAAAGACTGTTAACGTATACAATTTACTTCTGTAATGATTTGGTACGATTTTTTATTTGAATATAAAACACTTCGAAATAATTGTAAACTGTTAAACCTTATGATATATACTTTAAAATGTTATTCAAAACAAGCAAGGGATACATTTGTCAGTAATTAAGAATGGGGAGGGAAGATTTGATGTAAAGATTAGTGGGTGAAATATTTTGTAGGGGAAGGGGTGGAAATAAAATATTTTTGCCCCGGGGTGCATATATTCTAAATGGGCCACTGTGATCTTGAGCCATATTTGGTTGATGGGTGCTTCTAAGTTTAATATAGACCAATTTGTACTCCATTATTCAAAACAGTTACCAAGTTCAAAATTAGCGACTAGACTGCGTCGAAGCGATCGGTTTCGTACATATTGTATAACTATATCAACTGATATAACAAGAAAGATTAGTAACGTAATCTATAACGTTGGGAAAATACGATAATCAGCGATCAATTATTTATCATCGGGCGAAATTACGGTACGTTATAGATGAGGATATCCTGAGTGCATCCCGTTTTTAAGCTCGGTGCAATACGATGGAAAAGCGTGTTCCTTAATCCTTATCGGCGATGCCCTTTTAGATGTACGATTGCACGCTCTGCATCATTTTTATTTGCATGCAACTTTGCCAAATAATACATCGATGGTGTTTTGTTAAAAGTGCGTATGCCACTAAAAATACTTTTTCGGTATCCAAAAAATCAGAAAAATTAGGAACATAAACTGGTAAAAGGGCATATTTAATTACAGACAATTAACTTGGTAATGTTGATTAAAAGATTTTTTATTCGCTCTTTTAAAATATAAAATTAAATCAACATTGATTTATTAAAAGGGCGTATACAACATTTAATGTATGTATATTTTGTGTACAAGGTATTATGTGTACGTGTAATTTTATTGATTTCCATGATAAACATCATTAAAGTTTTTGATCATAAACAGTTTTTTTGCTATTTTTTCTGCTCCCTGAAAACAGTGAAATTTAATAAGACGCCCTTTTAACAAAACACGGCGTCCATATACTATACTGTATATCTAAATAATATATGAACGGGAATCTTTTGTTTGGATTCATAAGAATTATTTTGAAGACCATCACCATTTTATTTATTTATTACTTATTATTTTTGATAGCACACTTGTATTGTAAGTTCCCATATTATAAACACGAATAGATTATAATCGCTTATGCTGTATGTATACACCTATACACCTACTGACAGTCGTATCCATGTTTCAGTTGTGTTAAGTTAGTTTTTTTTTTTGTAGTGAAAGATGTTATTCTAAAATGGAAAATGAAATTTTTTTTATAAGTTCCGAGAGACGAAGAGATTTGTTGATATACAATGGGTACAAAATTTCGATATATCAGACAGCGGGCTAAAGGATATTATGTAAAATGGAAGTGCTGTAAAAAACAGTGCATACCTCCACTATTAACAAATAATAGTTGAGTTTTCGACTATACTGGTGAGTGGTGGCCATAACCATCATGTAGATACGGTTCAAAAAATTGATAAGCAAATTTTACGAGAAAATCGATAACGAAAAGCTGATAATTCCATATTTACTCGATTTTGGCAGCGTCGCGCGTCGTTTCCAATATTGCGCGCAATCGTATTGCACCATTTAATTTTTACCTTTTTCATAGCGCGTCTGCGGTCTTATCGACAAATTATTTTGAATTTTCAATCGTGTCGATGCTTCCTTAGGTAGGTATCTATTTTTAATTTATTTATTTGTCTAATTAATAATTTTAATTAATTATATTAATTTATCTTATTAATTTATATTAATAATTAGATAGATTAATTAAGATACTATATTGTCTATTAATATTCGAATATTAGACTAATTTTTGTCATTTGACTAATTCATTTCATAGGATTCATCTTATTGTTTCGTCCAAATAAGATAATTTTTTCCTTCGATTGTATCGTTATATACAAAAACAAAAATAATGGTATTATTATATCTGATTGTTACATTAAGGTTAGGCTAATTAAATCATTAATTCAGATAATTTTCATCCGTTCCCCGCGTCTATGAGACTTATTTTTCAATAATTAAACGTGTATCATATTTTGAACATATTTTATAAATATCTCGTTGTTTTCAATATTCAATAATTGACGCATTGAAATATAATGCGGTCAAACTACAGTTTACTACATAGGTTTGGTTTTCTTTTGGTTACTAATATTTCATTATTTTTACCTTGACGGCTCGTTACACATAGGCGTTAGATGCATCATACGTTACATCTAAACATTTTTTTACACATCAACTGAACGAATTCGGGTTGCTGATGTACATTTTATTTTCCCGAAATTCAACAATATTGCTTTCGCAATAATTAATAATACTCATATGAATTGTACGTAAATATGAAATACACAAAAGGAAGAAAAATCTGACGAATATTAATTTACGAGGGTTGTTCCAAAAGTAATGCACAATTTGCTCTGAATAAATAAGTTTTTATTTTAAACTAAATACAATATTATAGACCTTCGATATAATCTCCCTCCTTGTCTATACACGATTGCCATCGTTTCGGGAGCGCTTGAATGCCGCATAGGACGCCATCTTTGTTGAGTTCACGGATCCTTCGGCTCACTTCTTCATTTAGTATATCTAAGTTGGGAAAACGGATCCCTCTAAGTGGTTCCTTCAGTTTTGGAAATAAATCAAAGTCCGGGGGACTTAAATCCGGCGAATACGGTGGGTGTTCGAGGCGTTCCCATCCATATTTCTCCAAAAGAGCGACGACTGGTGCTCCGATACGCGGCCGCGCATTATCGTGCAATATGGACACGCCATTTTGTAACATTCCTGGTCGCTTTTTACGGATTTCTGGTCGCAATTTTTTGGCAAGGAATGTTTTGTAGTAATCCCCGGTTACACTACTGCCAATTGGATCTCGATCAGTGACAATTATCCCAAGTTTATCGTAAGCAAAAATCATCATTTGTTTCACCTTTGTTTGCTGGGTTGTTATCAATACTTATACGACCATCACGGAATCGCTGATGCCATCTTTGCACCGTACTACGATCCACAGTATCCGTTCCACACACTTCATTTAACGCGGCATGAATTTCAGGCACTGTTTTACCACGAATCGTTTCGATTTTAATGTATGCGCGTTGCTCAAAAACAGCAATGTGAGCCGACGAATTGTTCTCACTTTCGTTATCGCTCTCAAACATCACCATACTTTACTAAAACAACTAAAACTGAAAACGCACGTGTTCGTTAGACTTCAAGCTACAAACTGATACTAAAATCAGCTGATAATATCACATTGCAAGCCAGCTAGAGCGCACTGTGCATTAATTTTGGGACAACCCTCGTATGAACCTAATTTAATCTAATGTAAACCACCTAAAGTCCCCTATAAACTGTCAGCCTTGGCTGTCAAGTACGTTGATTGTCATTCAAGACTGACCATATATGTGTATGACTGATAATGACTAACTGACAAACAAATTGTGTAACTGATGCAATTCAAACCAGTGGCTCAACTTGTGGATAAGTTGGCAAAGTAGAAATTTTGTGACCCCGATAAATCAATAAAAAAAAAAAAAAAAACAGGCGTACATCACCAACTTTTTTGAAAGAACCTATAAAACCTATGTATGTGTATATGTAAAATCCTTAATGTTTCCGATATTTTTTACCTGTTTTTCGAGTCGCTGCTTATTGTGATTTCTGATTATAGTGATCAAAATACTTTCAAACTAATGTGATCACTATAAGCGGCGGCCACTGTATGTATATATTAAAAATCTAGGCTCACTCATAACAGTATTTCTATTGTATCAAAATTAGAATATGACCGGAGTGAGTCCGTGCGCCAAAACTATATTTCAGTACTGTATATTTTTATAGGCCTATTACGTCGGGTAGGTATTTGGATTTGCGTGTTTCGTCTACTACCTTATGCGGCTTGCACTTGTCCCTAGCAGTTGACTCGTGTAGGCACTTAACACGGGGCTGAATAAGCTCTATCACAAGTTCTCGTGGACACTATATCCATCCAACCCTATCGTGGTCTTCCTTTCGGTCTCTTTTCCTCCAACTCTTGGCCCACGACTCCATTACTGAATTCATTATTCAATTGTCAAATCGCCACCATATAAATGCTCTAGACTATTCTAGAATTCAGTCTATAGCCATAATGATTTAGACCAAGTTTTCGTTTTTGTATGCGTCACAACATATTTCATTAAAATATAATATAATATATATATGAATATGAAATATTTAATGTCATAGTCACTATTGCACGTATCGACAACCTTCAGTAATTGTAACCGAGTATATGTAGAGGAGAAAATTTACGAATCACCAATCAGTTGGCAAGATGCAATTTCAATCGCGGAGCATTTAGATATGAGCTTACTGGAAATATGCACGTCAAAGTAGGTGTACACATTTTAGAAAAAGAGCTGTTATTGCTAAACTAACTAAACAGAATTTTCTCTAAAAAAATAGTTTTCATGAAATTTAAATCAAAATTTATGGTAAAAAACAAGAACCAAAAACATTTAAAATAATAAAATCGTAAACAATTATCCGTTTTTCGTATACGTTATTTTCTAATAATTATTAAAAATACGACTGTTTCAATGCACTAGTTAGATCTAAAGTGTAATAAAAAAGGTGTCTTTTCATTATTTGATTGGAACATGTTTTATGGCAGAAAAATTATAATGGACAGAAAAAAAAGTGCATATAGTAAATTCAATACATTCTTTATAAGATTTATTCAAAATCTAAAGCATAAATAAAATAATTAATTTTCTATATTGTACTCTTTTGTAAGTATTAAATACAACTTATCTATCTGCGGTATCACCAACACATAAACAATAGAATTTCGAAAATTCTTATATAAACAAGATTATGAAATTTAAGATTTGTTCATGAATTCTGTGTATTACAGTCATTGCCTTGTAATTTTGAATACGTGTACGTCACGAGTTGTATACATTCCATTTTGCATCTATTTTGTAATTTATAATCTCAAAAACTTTTCTAAAAATTTGTATGAAATTCCTAACACGGATTTTGATAGGCACGGCACTATTAATGCCTACTAAAAATGTGTATTTATAAGTAATAATGCTCTTGTATGTTTATTAGACTATTAGGATCGTTTCCGAATACGTATACATTTACGAAATTATTGGCTGAGCAAGTAATTAACCAAGAAGCAATTAATAACAGTATGCCGATGGTTATATTAAGACCGTCAGTAGGTAAATATACCAAAATACTTATTATACTCGTATGCTGTTTTATACAATGAAAACGGTTTTTTTTTTTCACTCTTTCACTCTGTACAATCATACAAAAATATACAAATTACTGAAATTAATAAACTAATATTTTTAATTTTCTCTGTTAACATGGTTCAATAATTATAAAATGTTTTTTTCATAAAATTATGAGGACCAAGTATATATAAAAATAAAAGATTCTACCGTATCTAAAGTAAAACAATTGTGTTGTAAAATACAGAAATATGTTATCTACGAAATATGTCCTATATGTTTTATACTATATAGGTATTTTGCGATTGCATATTTCTGTGTTTAATATTTAATGCATTTCAATATTCATTTTATAATTAACATTGTTCTGAGCACTTTTTTTTGTTTTGTTTGTTTAGTACTATCGACGTTCAAGGAACCAGTATCCGGATGGGTAGACAGTCTTGCCGGGCCGACGGGTCTAGCTGTGGTGTTCGGCAAAGGCGTAGTGAACGTAACGTTAGGTAGTGTCAATGAGGGTGTAGATTTTATGCCTGCCGATTTTTCAATTAAAGCGATGATCGTAGCCGCTTATCACCGTGGAATACATAAGCAAGTATAATTTTATTATTATGATTATGCTAATATCAACATGAAGAATGCTGTACAAATCGAAATTAAATGGTTTTATTAAAATTATTTGAAACGCTTTAAGTATAGGTACAAATATAAATATCGCAATGGAATGGTGTTTAGCTAAATACTCCCAAGTTATCATTTTACTATAATACGCCTGTAACTCGTAAATTAAAAAGAAGAGATATGTGTTTGTACCTAGTAAAATAGGTAATATTATACTAATAGGTATAATGTAAATCGGTTGATTTCAACTATCCACTTTTAAGCATCATGATTCCAACTATACAGTCTTACGCGATAATGCTGAGAAACGCCGATACGAAGATGCGGTGATGAGAGAGAGACGTGGAATCTGAGAAGGACGAGTGAGCCAAACTGGAAATTAAGAGGCAGCTAATAGGAATAATTAGAGTATTTGGGTGTGTGTGACAGTATGTTCGTATAGTGGCCGATAACCCCAAGCAAAAGACGAATTTCAATTAATTCGTTTTTGTTTATTTATTGACTATTTAAAGTTTATTTTGAGAAAGGAAACTGCTTATGCTTTATAAAAATAATTTCATATAGATACCTATGCAATTTTTATATTTTTTATCATGCACTTTTGTATAGTTCACCATTGGACAATAAACTGACAGTATACAACTGTTCATCTGTAAATAAATCGGTTACCAACAAACAAATACTGCAGATGTCTTTGAAATATATTAAAAAACATCCTTTCGATGAGATTTTATGGCGACCGAACATTTTCATTACGCCTTGTTATTTTATATTTTACATCGTAACAATTACACATCAAGTTTTACCGTGTATTTTTATCGATTTTATACTAAGAGCTTTAAACTATCCACAAACCATGTAAGTATATTATAAATTAATAAAAATATCGAGTTGAATTAACTATGTGTATTTAATAAGACTTGTTAACATTTTAATTTTAATTATTCGTTTGATAAGTTATAGATTATATGCATAGGCACAACTAGGGAGGTGCTAGGAGGTACTCAGCACACTCAAGTTTAAAATTAGTACCCTCTGTTCAAAAAATATTGATGTTACTAAATAACAATAGATAATATTTCAAGTGAACAATATTATTTCATTACAATTTTTTAAGATAACTGATATTAGTGTTTCAAAAAAAAAAAAAAAACTTTCGTTCTTGTTAAACCTTAAATCTAAACATACTATACATAAGTAATTAAATAAAATGATTTGTTCTGGTAAAGTAAATTTTCCATTAAAGCTTCCACATTAGCTGAAGTGTGAAAAAAAAAAAATGAATTTTAATAACATAAATGTGGAATGGAGAAGTTTGTGCTCTTCTTTTATAAACATGTCGTGGCAGGAATGAAGGGTTTCAGGGAGAGACCCTTACTTTATTATACACTTTATATTATTACTCTATCCGTATAAAAAATAGTTCATGGGCCTCTGCAGGTTTGTATGATGGGTAAAATATGTACATAATATAAACATGTGCGTTAAATGTTGAACGTTGTTAATACACGCAATACAGTGTAATAATATTATAGCTAATGCTTAGGTATAATAACAATATAGACTAATGTTCGTATCGTGTCATTTCAGTTATTTGAATATTCATATTATTTTATTTGACATTACGAATTAAAAATTGAAACACAATATAATTACCATAAATCTACATTTTAATGTTCAATAATACAAATACGAATACTTATATTGCACATTAACCCACTAACGTCCGATAGGAAAATGGAAAAGTAATTATAAAACGATTATTGTCGTTTTAATCATTTAAATCGGCGTGTTTCAGCATAATTTTATTAAGCACCTAAATTTATCGTAAAATAAAATGTGTACCTATTATATAGGTGTCTAACTATAATTTTTTGTATTTTTATCCCGGAAAAATAAGTACGAACACGTGTTAATTACCGTTGTTTTAAAACTATGTTTATATTTCTGAGCAGAATATTAATATTTGTAACAATAAAAGGGGGGTGAACTGCTTTTTCAATAAATGTTTCAAATAAAATATCACTGGGCATACAATTTTAAATGATAGGTATGACACGGAAAGATCTAACCATTTTTGAAAACTAAAGTAGTGTTTTTCGAAAGAAAAAGAACACAAACACACACACACACACACGCACAATAAATACTTAATATTTAACTAATAACTAATATTTTCACCGCTACACTCAGAATTAAAAATCTAATCTAGCCAGTCGTATTAGTACAATTGTTTTAATTATTTCAGCAACTTGGTAAAATTGCAACAAAAAATATACTTAATAACAATAGCATTATCATATTTTACTCTACAAACATGGACGTTCGTAAATACAAATTTGTTGGATTTAATTAAACATATCCCGGCTTCAGAACTAGAGGATTTTAGTTTTGAATTTGAACATGTCGACACAGAGTTAGTGTATCTATCTCACCTTATTGGAATACAAAAATATTTATTCCATTCAGATACCAATAACAAAACTAAAACAATTCAAAAATTGAATAGGTAAAGGAACACGATTATAAATTAACTATTTTATTTGTACTTATATCATAAATTATTGTATTTTTCAGAATAATTTGGACGGATCGAATTATAAAATCATTGCTTTTAGTTTTCATAATATGGTGCATATCAAAATTAATTATTAAATAGTATATTTTATTTTGTTTAGTGTTAAAAGTCTCATGTAGGTCAACTAAAATGTATATTACACTTTATGTATACAGAATAAGTTGTATACTTTTTTAAATTTTATTCATCGAAAATTTGAATAATAACTTTAAAAAAAACCTGTTGTAAACATTATCCGGTGTATTGTTTTCATTTTTAAAATTCTATTCCCGCTTTTTATAAAAATAATACATTATTACTTATACAAAACTAAAATAAAAAAAACATCGCTGTTTCGTATTTCTTGAGTCTCATCAACCATTATCCATTTGAAAATTGCGTTTTTTTCTTTCTAATATTGTAGTATGCAATGAGTATAGTATTTTTTGTATTGCAGGATATCGATTTTGAAACAAATGGGGCTGGGGAGACTTGGAAATATACGTAAAATTAAATATTTAACGATGAAAATATTAGGGCTTAAATTTGTAAAAAAAATTATCATTTTTACGTTTTCGGGTATTTAAGCGTTTTACAATTTTAATGTTTTACGTTAGTGTATGTTCAAACATTATTTTATTTTTTCCTTTATTTTAATTTTTCGTTTATTTTTATTAAACGTTATAAATAATTTTGAAATTGGGCATTTTTTTTTTTAATAAATTCTATTGTCATTTTCACATAACTTGCACCGATGTAAAAAAAAAAAAACAACATAATTTTCTTTAAAACACCGAAAAATAATAAATTAATAAATTACTAAATAGTAATTAGAATTGTAATTTGTCTATTTAGATTGAAAATATAGGCAATAAGTAATAACTTATACAATTATAAAAATTATAAGACATTTGATAAGACATCATAATTGTAATCATAATTAATATTTTATAGATTTTTTTACTTTAAATTGAAACACTTTACTTGAAATTATTTTTAAAAAAGTCGGTAACCTATGGTCATTTTATTGTAAAAATAACGAAAATTAAAATTAAATAATTATAGTGAATAAATACTTCCTTTAGTATTATGGAATAAAGATAAACTACTGGTTAGTACCTAGATGAAATATTGTTAAAACAAAAGATTGGATGGGTATGGAAATGACGAAATATTCAACTATTTATATTTGTCACCTAGGTATAATACAATTTGAATTCGCATATTTATTATTTACACCAGACCGCATCAATTAAATTGAACAAAAGCAGCCACTGTTATAGGTAATTTAATGTATACCTGTAAGCAACTATAAACCATTTCTAACGGAGAAATGATTTTGAGCCGAGTTCAGTTGATAGTGATGCTTTGCCAACAATATATATGTCATATTATAGTAAAATAATTAAACAGGCTTTATATATTTTCTTTAATAATATTTGTTTAATATTGTACCGATTTTTCCGTTTTCCCTTTGTTTTTTCCGGTTTCTCACATTTGCTGGAAAACTCTTGGGAAAATCAAAAAATGGCCTCCCTAAAGTACCTTCTCAATCAGATTTCCTTGATTCAAAACAAGTGCTATTATTGTAAATTGGAGCAAAATTATTGGTAGAAAAATTGCTCACTGATATAAAAAAAAAATAAACATCTTTGTAAAACTATTGTTCGTTCCACACAGAATCTAAAAACAAGATAAATTAGTCAGTAATTATTACAGAAATAAATTAATACACGAGTATACGAGATACGAGATACTCGTACTCCAAAATGCCAGATTAATCTCATCCAGTTCAAGACACTGTGTGTATTCAATAATAATAATAATAATAATAATAAAATGTTTCGGAAAATAAAATTTGTTATTAAAACAGGTTAGCCAACATTGAATTGTTAATACCTATTAAACTATATGGTTTTACGTAAAAATAAAAAAGCACTCACATGATTTCGAATAATGCAATTTGCGTTTATTTTTTCACATTACTGCTATGTTTATTGTATATTATTAATTATTAACTATGATTAATGATATTATATTAGTTTTAATGGTATTCGATTTTTTTTTTCCATTTTTCATTTATTTTCCGTTCATTGATTTTGTCGATTTTTTTCCGTAATAACTTTTTGAATCCCCTAGAATATATTTTGTATGATATTTGTGTGTAATTGTGTGATAAGTCCCGGAATCCATACCTAATACCCATCTCTTGTCGAAAATCGGTTAAAAGTTATTTAGCGTTTAGCCAGATTCTCCCCAAAATGAGAATAATACAAAAAAATGTTTAATTTAACGATGCCACTAATTAGTGGGCATACCGCATGCGGTACGGTCCTCGTTTATAATACATAAAACATGCAATTTTCTCTATCGATATTTTTTATCATAATTAAGCAACAAACAATGACATTTTTATTCGGTTGGTACTCTGTGGATAAAATCGTTAGACTAAACAGAAATGTTTGAAAATTTAACAGGAGGTTCATTAAAAGTCGTACTTAGTGGAAAAAAAAAATGAGTTTAATGTAGTATTTTTTTTTTATAAAAGAGTTTTAATATTAAATTTTCACGAAAATCATTTGAGTAAAATATTACGTGGAACAAATCTAGCTACTGTTCCATGAGAATTTATTTTTTTTTCGTATTTTTTTGTTTTGAACATAATATTATGTATATTGCCGATTTAATAACGATGGTGAAGTCAAAATTGAGCGAACTGATTTAGTTTCGAATTATAGCTTTTGAAGTTCTGATATTATGCAGATATTATATGTGTTATGTTAAATAACTCAATATATCTGATAGAAAAGTTGTTCACGGATAACGAAAAATAAACATTGTAAGACCAATAAATTCGTCGCTTCGTTTAGAACCTAAAAGAGCTAATATTTCTGATGGATGCGCCACTGTTGTAGGTAGGAAATCAGGAAGGTAAGATACATAAAATTATATAATTTAAATCTGTACGCAACAATAAACTATTGCTAACTAATTGCTAACGAAAAACGATTTTGAGCGGAGTTCGTTTATACATGTAATATTAACGATTTTCATCAAATTTTAATCGATTTTAAAAAAAATTTTAACCGCTAATTACAACTAATAATGAACCTCGTGTTAAATTTTCAAGCGTTTTAAACAATTATATCTACATAGTACCTACAAAATAAAAATTACGTAAACAACTAGCAAAAATATAATACTTATAAATAACTCAATAACCATCTAAATGTTTTAAAAATTGTACGACATCTTGAAAAGGCAAATATGAGCACTTGTTCAAATTTAAAGTCCCTACGAATTTTTTTACACTGAATCATAACGAAATTAAAAATTGTGAGACAATTATTTACGTAAACTTTGCCGTTCTTTCTATACGTTTTCTTTCTGATTAGCTCAATTAACTAAATTGAAAATAAAAATCCACTTTCATATTCGCCAACTAAATCCAAAATGAAACAAAATAAGGTCTTTTGTTGTTTTTTGATTTGATACAGCAAGATTTTCTGGTAAAAAACATAAACTGTCAAAATATAGGTGAGTAATGGACTACAATAAGTCGTATATTATTACATTTATTATATCCGAGATATTCTAGTTTACGGATTTTGATGTTTCCTCTTTGCTTCCTCTTTATTTATCTTTCAGACTTTTAGAGTATTCCTTGGTTAGTTATGTGTTGCATCCATGATAATTTGCTGAGTTTTCTACGATATATTCTCATATTGAAAACATCTATTCTCTGACAGATTGCTTTATTTAACGTCCAGGATTTGGCCTAATACAACAGGATAAAGATAATTTAACCTTTTTTGGAATCTTACTTTTGCTATAATGGTGATGTCGCAGCTTCTGAAAAGTTTATTGATTTTGTTGAAAGCTGCTGTAGCTTTTGCTATTTGAGTTTTGATTTCTTGGATATATTCCGGCTCTCGTTAATTATTGTTCCTAAATAAATGTTGTGTTTCACTCATTCTATGGTTTGGTTCTTGATCTTTAGATCAATATTTTCTATATTTTTTTTACTAATTATTATAAACTTTGGCGATATTAATATCGAATCCATATCAGTTACTTATTCTTGTTAGGTTGTCTACTAAGATCTAAAGTCCTCTTATACTATTCGCTAAAACAATCGTGTCGTCAGCGTACCTATAATGTTGTCCAGCTGTCTTTCACCTATGTCTTCCACCGGGATTCCTGCTTTTATATCCTCTAACGCAGCGGTTTCCAACCTTTTTTATTCTACGCCCCATTTGTAGATTTTCAAAACTCTCGCCCCCCCTTCTATAACATGAAAAATATATCCCCTTTTCGTGTACTTTACAAAGAAATTATAAAATATCCGAGATGAATACATTCTTATTTTCAAGGGAGCCATTATCTACAGTTCTCCACAATATCTGTATATCTGTACTAGTATAATATTTTGACGAACATACACTCGCGATGACTACGTATTACGACGACACTACGTGCACTTTGCAACAGCAAAATAAAACTAAAGCTTAATATAATAACCTTTTCACCAGGCGTTCTTATCGTACCAATTTATTTACGGAGAGCGTGGCGGCGTGGCGACATAAAACGATTAAGTTTTGTGAGTTTTCAGTCAATTAGTGGCCAACACTAAATAATTGTAATCTTTATCAATACTCAATAACCAGCCGTTATTAATTTTTCTCTAAATTTTAAAATAAAAATAATTTAATAAATAAAAACGTTATTAATATTTTCCCTACATTTTAAAATAAAAATAATTTAATAAATAAAAACTGTATTTTGTAAGGACTGCTTACGCCTCCCCAGAAATGTTGACACGCCCCCCCAGGGGGCCGGGCCCCCGGGTTGGGAAACGCTACTCTAACGTCTCTTTGAATATTTGTTCCGCTTAGATGTTGAATAAAAGAGGTGACAGAATGCGAATCTGCTTTTTTCTGTTTGATTCCAGTAGAGGTTTTATATGATAGCTACGAGTCACGTTCCTTTCGTTTATTTCACATATCTTAAGAATTTCCATAAGTTTCACTAGAAAGTGATGAACTCTATCAAAAACTTTTTGATAATATATAAACAGCCGTAGACATCACAATTAACATCCTTGCATCTTTGCGCTAGTATCTACACAGCAACGATTTTCAATCTAATTCCAACAGTATTAACGAAACCAAATTTATTTTGTTAAATTCGAGATTCATAATTTGTATGTATTCTTCTATCTAGTATTTTCAGAAAGAGTTTCAATAGATAACTCATGAGACTGATTGATGATTGTACAGTATTCACTATGATAAATGCATCACTTCATAGAAGAATATAAATTAAGTAACGAATAGATATTATATTTAAATAATGGTACAAAATTGTTACCTAATTTTGGGTTATTCGAATTTTGATGAAGCACTAATAAATAATTTTTAAAATTACATTAATATAACCTAATTTTACGACTGCGTAATTATTCTTTTTATTTTATTTCTATTTATCTTTATATTTTTGGAATATTTGTTATAAGTACTCGTATAGATCCTATAATTTGTGTAAATATTATAATATTATATTGTACAAATAGCACAATGAAATAATAATTTAACAATCAAAAGTATAAATCTAACTAAATTGTATTTTAACGTACTTTAGAGAGGTAATATTTTGAGTTTTTTCCAGGAGTTTTCTCAATAAATGGGAAAAACCAGAAAAACTAGAGGAAAACGAGAAAATGTACGAAATGTAGGTTAAAAAATATTATGGCGTTTATTAATCCCGTGAACAACGTTTCTACCAGCTATTTTGGTCTGATTTACAATGATAGCACTTTTTATTAAAGAAAATCTTACCGGGGAGGTATTTTAAGGAGGTTATTTTTTATTTTTCTATGAGTTTTTCCGATAAATCGGAAAAACCGGAAAACAATGGGAAGATAAATACAATATTAAACAAATATTATTAAAGAAAATATATAAATGCCTATGTAATTATTTTACCATTATCTCATATATATTGTTGACAAAGCAACACTATCAATTGAACTCCGCTCAGAATATATTTTCGTTAACAATAGTTTATCGTGGCTTACAGATATACATACAATTTCTCCTCTACTACCTTCCCAACTTTTCACCTACAACAGTGAGTGAGCCACCCATTTGCAAAGTATGTCCGTCTTTTTCTATTATCCTTCTTTGATGGTTTTTATTAATTACCCAATAATAATAATAATAATATTTATTAGACAATATCAATTGCATGAAATAATATGTACCATCGTACAGAACATATAATGTATGGTACAATCATATATTTATAATTATTATTTATTATGTTATTAAATACTGTACCTGTTGTATAGTAAATAGGTATTAAATAGGTTTATTGTTATTTATTTATTTTTTTTTTTTTTGTTTGTTTGTAAGTAACACTGTGAATAATAAATTATGAGAAGTAAATATTTTTTATGTGGCAGTTCGTTGCGAAGACATGGTTCACATTAGAGAAAACATTCGTCGCCCTGCATTTTAATTAAGGAAACCTAATGTCTGAAACACAATAGATTATTGTATTTGACTATGTCTACAACACCGTGAGACAAGTTGCGTTTAGTTTCACTACCACTACCATAGCCGCAAAACCGTCATCACAAACATCAGAAACAATATTTCGAACAAAAACCACTTCGTTTGCGGCTCGAGTTCGAAATATTAACTTATTGAATATACCAATATACGTACCAGGACATTAAAGGTATAGATTTTGTTATATCTACTTTTATTACTATTATATACTTACAATACATATAATATGACGTCATTTATTTAGTACCTACTTGTTTTTAGGTATCTAAATAGGTATCTACTATTTTTACAACTATAATAAATGAATGACGTTATGCAAAAGTAACCATCCCACAAAATATGTTCGATATTTGTACATATATGTGTATTACTTACTAATATATTGCATATTATATTATTACGTATACTATTTAAATTTTTTTTTTCACAATATTTGTTCAATTTTCAAATGGTATTTTTGTTTTTTTTTTTTTTTTGCCTAATAGGCCTTTAAGACCTTTTACACGTTTCTTCTGAGTTTTTTATCTACCACGATGCTTTGCTATTTCTATCGCTATCTCGTCGTTCATTGCTTTTGTATCCTTGACTATTTTATCCGCTTTTTATTTAGGTTAAGGTACTTTCCAATGGTTATAGGCTTTTGCAGTATTGTTTTACTAAGTCCGTATTTTTTCTTCTTTTACACTTCATGCATTTTCTTACTCTATGTATTTACTACAAAATTTTCTTTAAAAAAAAAAAAATGTTTGCAACTTCTCTGCTTGGGCGATGAACCAGGTTTCATGTGCATACATGATATTTTTATTCATAGTTTTTGATAGCATTTTGGAACTCACCATTTTATCATCGTAAAGTACGCACGGTTCGTTTATTTGTATCTCGTTATACTTAGTACTTGATATTCTTATCGTTGATATTAACTCCCAAATATTTTAAATTGTCTACTTGCTTAAAATAATATGTTCCAACTTTAAGATATGATTTGTTTACGACACCTCTAGACATAACAAGATATTTATTTAGTTTTGCCTTCTTGTATGACTAATTTGTTTACTATAAATGATTATAATTAATGTAGTACAAGTACTTACTATTTTATTATATTATGTTATTTACATTAGACGAGCACGAATATTTTTTCATTCAGTTCCATTATGTGATTTGTTTATTTGTTTTTGTGTCTCTAGTTACTTTTTCTGGTACAAGGTTAAAAATATGTGAGATAGAGCATCTCCTTGTTTTAACTCGGACTTCACCTCAAACTGATCGGATAGCTCTCCTTAGTAGCGGACTTGTAATAAGAATTTGAGTTATAAATCTCAATTGTTTTAACTAGCTTTTCGGGAAATCCAAAGTTTGGATAGTCAACAGTATTAACAGTTTCATTAGTTGAGATTTTGTTTTTTGTTGTCATTTAGTTAAAAATAATCACAGAGGGCTGAACATTTCACAGAATACTTAAATTAGCCTTTTCTTCTAAACGTAATCAATTTTAAAATGTTTTAGTTGTGGAGATATTTCTAGATATTTGAAATTGTTGAGGTTTTTTTATCTTAGATTCCTAGCATAACGAGGGAGCTATTAGACTTACTAAAATATTTTGAAAATTCTATGGGGGGATCTATACCCCATATCCCTTCCCATGAGAACACTTATGGTGACCGCACACGTCATATCAGCTCTATTTATTTATTTATTTTTTTGTGCACAACTTTTCTACCAGAAATTTTCCTGGCACTGAAAAGGCCATGTTTTGATTTTTTTAGCAATTTAAAAATAGTTGGGAAAAATAAAAAGATATAGACATATTTCGCACAATGAATGGGCCACTATTGTACATGAAAAGTTGGGAAGGTAAAGGATATAGAGGGGAATTTAATTTATAACTGAGCGCAACGGTTAATCATTGCTAACGAAAAATGATTTTGAGCGGAATTCGGTTATATATGTTTTAAAATGCCTTAATATTTACGATTTGAAAATAACAAACATTTTGTAACTTTTCTACGTTTTTTCCCGATTTTCTCTTTGTTTTTCCCATTTATTATGAAAATAGCTGAAAAAATCAAAGAATGACTTCCTTAAATTACCAGCGCAGTTAGGTTTTCTTTCTGAAAAAATGTTATACTTCAAAATCAGATCGAAATTGCTGGTAAAAAAAATTTCCACGGGAAAAACAATAAATACCTATCTAAAAAAAAAATATAAAAATTATAAACATTGTAAAATTAATGTATTTCTCGCTCTGCTCAGAATTTAATAATATAATAAAAAACATGTTGAAAAACGGATACATATTTACATCGGCGCCGTTAATGTGTCGTTATTTTAATTTTTCTAATTTTTGTTTTCAAGAAATCTTGATCTGAATAATTTCAAGTCTAATATCTTTTCTAAAGCAAAGTGTTATCTATATTTGGCGTAGAGAAATATCACATTTTGATTTTTCTTGTCGTTTATGCCACGAAATAGTAAATTGTTATAATTTATTTCCATTTTAAATCTCTAAAACTCACAGGCAGTTTACCCTAGCAAGTACATAGATCAAAAATGAACTAAGAGACTTGATATCAATCCCCTCCTACAACAATAGCTTACCCATGATCAGTATCTTGTACGAGAAGCATATTGAGCGCCAATGTACAAAATACCCACTGCGGGTTTATTTTTTTCTTAATATTTAATTAAATATCAAACCATATATACATAATATATTAAACATATATACTGTACATTGGTATCTAGTACATTAAATACATTTAAACACCATGCAACTATTTATGTGTTAAAATGGTACTTATTTTAAATTCTGAGTGGAGCGAAGAAGCTTGTGGTTTTATAAAAATGTTTAATTATTATTTTTTTTTTTCTGTGGACAGTATTTTCTACCAATAATTTGTTTCTAATTTATAATGATTAATGTTAGCAATGTTTCTAAAAGGAAATTTGACTAGGGAGGTCAAGAACTTTCCCAGCAAATGTGAAAAACCAGGGAAAAAAGGGAAATCGAGAAAAACGTAGAAAAAATGGGAAAATCGATACAATAAACAAATACTATTAAAGATAATATATATTAATTTCTATTTAATTATTTCACCATAATATGACATATTAATGTATATCTGTAAGTAACGATAAACCATTGCTAACGAAAAACAAATTCTGAGCGGAGTTCAATTGATAGTGTTGCTTTGTCAACAATACAATATATGATATATTTCATATTATGTTAAAATGATTACAAGAATGCGTATTTCCATGACAACAATGATTGTTTAAAAAAGATTAAATAATATAATAAAATCTTAATAACAAAAAATAAATAAAAACGGTTGCCAATGACAACCTTATTTTTAATCTTTTAATCTTATTTACCGAGGTTTTCCTCGTCATCTCGAATATTAATGAGAATTTCAAAAAATGACCTTTCTAAAGCGCCACCCAAAGAACATTTCTTTTCAGAAAAGGTGCTATAATTGATAATCGGAGTATGGTATGCTTCTGGTTGAAAAATTGTTCAAATAAAAAAAAAAATTAACATCATTGTAAAACCAATACATTCCTTGCTCCACTCTGAATCTAAAACATATTATTTTTGTTTACTATTATACATATACCTATGGTTTAGTCTATAATTACAAAACCAAAAAAAAAAATATTTGTTTGAACTTTAACTCTTATAAGTTACTTATAGAACTCTTGAACAAAATTTATGAAACTTAACATAAATTATGTTTTTATACTATTGAATAAATTACAGGAATAACCCGATCAAAACTTAATAACAAATTACCCATCTATATAATAAGGACTTATATACATTTAAGTAATTAATTTTTTTTTTTTAATAATAAGTAATTATTTAATTTTGTAGAATATGAGTATACAAGAATTCTTTCGAGGGCGTAATGTCTTCATTACAGGCGCGACCGGATTCATGGGCAAAGTATTAGTCGAAAAATTGGCTCGATCATGTCCGGGTATTGGGAAAATTTGCATATTGGTGAGACACAAAAAAGGAAAAGACCTGAACCATAGAATCAAGGAAATCTTGGACGTTCCAGTATGCAATCATTTATTATTCAGTTTACAATACTATCTAACTATGTATTATTTGTGTGCATACATATTTTGTTCATTATAATTTATTATTTATATTGTATCAAAAAATCAACGACATATTATTCGTATAATCATATAATAACATAGTATTACATAATATGATGCATACGAAGGTTATTATAGTATTTTATTTTATATAAAGAAACTTCTAAGTGACTGCGATAGTGCGGTAGTATTCAATGGTGAACACTGTTAATATTATTATGTTTTGTGCTTTAACCCGAGCGTTTGGAGAAGAAGAAACAAGTTTTTCGACATATTATTATATGTAATTCATAAAAATGGTGAAATTCGAATTATTTTCTTCTTTATTGTGGAGCGATAATTAAACTGCTATTCTCCATATAAATTATAAACCGCAGTGAATTGCAAACCATGTAATAACCAGTATTTTACCAAGTAAACTTAGTGAAGATTTCAATAGGTAATTATATAATGTGATTATTTTAAACATGCAATGTTCGAAATCGACTGTTTTTATACAAAACGGGGGTAATAGTTTAAATGCCTACTCGTATGTTTGTCGACGTAATCATATTCGGACTTTTAAAATAATCCATTGTTCACAATATTTAGCTTGTGTATTGATTTTATCACTATTTCTTTGTTATTCTTGTTTATTCAATTTTTTGTTTGTTTATACACAGTGCTTAATAACGTACCTACGGATAGCTATCACAATTATAATATACAAATATTTTCCGCCCATTTTTTTATTTTATAGATCATTAATTTAATTTCAAAGTTATCTTGGATGCCGTTATATTACTGCAACGATATTCTAGTTCTTCTTCTCGTCTTTAATCAATCACCCGATTGGTTTGCTGTAGATCACTGTGCCGATTTTGACGCTTTTCGTTAAACTATCATGACGCAATGAATGCCCTATCATTTTGTCCCTTCTATTTTTAATAATATGTTTCGTTTTTCTTTCATTTTGTTCAGTACTTCTCGGTTTGTGACTTTTTTTCGATTTTTCAATAGTTAAGTCGTTGAGTGGTGCAATTAAATCTATGATTATCAATTGTTACAATATACAAATAACCTATTGCAAGAACATAAATAAGCACGATTTTAAGTACCTATAAATTATGTAACTGTTATTTATGCTACACATACAATATAATCGTGTGAAAAGTGTAAACATTCGTGTGAAAGTTGCCCATAAATCAGTTGCACTATTTTATACCTTTACTCTCATATACAAAATCATTGTCTCATAAAAAGTAAATTGTAGTTGTATATGATAGGTGTATAGGAAATAATATGGGTAGGCACATAGTCTAGGGACTGGAAACTCACCCGATATTGCGCAACTCGGCAAAATCGTTTTATTATTGTTGTTGGTATATTGTTACCTATACGACGCGACGTTGAAAGAAATAATTTATTCATAGCATTTGAAAAACGAAATTTAACATATTTCACCATAATACGAGTATTTATCCAAGAATTTCGCAATATAATTTTATCGTTAAATAAATATTGTGATATGACGCGTAATGTGATTAAATTCAGTTTCACCATTGAAAAAAACTATTAATACAACAATAAAACTTGGTATATATTTTACAACAATACGATAAAAAAGCATGAGTACTATACTACGATGTTTGCATGGGCACCTGAAGAGGGGTAAGGCGGGGTATCTGCCTTCTCTGGACTTCAAAATTTAAAATATAATTTTATTGTAAGTACTTTTTGGTGTTTGGTTTTATTATGCACCTCCCTCATAAATTTCCCGTGGACGTCCATGAGAGTTTGACGGGAGTAAATATCCCCATTGCTTTCTTCTCCAAGATCTACCACGGATTTGCTTACATAGGTATTGTTTTTAATCTTTCGTTAGATTAAGAATTTATTCAACGAAAATAAAAAATATAATATAATATCGACGTTTTATTTTAATAATTGTATATGATGGTATCTAAACATATTTAATATTCACCAGCTTGTATATTATTGATTTTAAAATATTTTCCGTGTACAGCTTTTCGATACAATCAAAGAACAAAAGCCGGGTTTGATGGAGGAAAAATTATTGCCACTAAAAGGCGACATGACCGAATTACGACTCGGCTTGTCAGATGAAGATTATGATTTTTTGGTGAAAAACGTTTCGGTAATATTTCACGTGGCCGCCAGTGTCCGATTCGACGAGTCGATAAAAGACGCGACTATTATGAATGTTAGAGGAACACGTGAAGTCGTTCAATTGGCAAAACAAGTAGACAATTTAGCAGTAAGTCGACTTTGCATTTTACTTGTATTATGCACTTTATTATTATGGTGTTTAATATAAACGTTTCAAGTCAAATACTTTTACATCTGTTATCATATGTCTAGATACGACAAACAACAGCATCATATATGACATCGAATTTAATAATAGAAAATTTATAAACCGATTTCAAAAAGAAAAAAAAAAGATTAAAATAAAGAAAATATAATAAACTTAAAACATCAAATGTTCTAAAATAGTTGAAGACAAAGTTTAAAATCCGTTGACTAGGGCGCCTTTGAATGTAATTTGTTAAACATTACTACGTTTCAATGTTTAATATTATTAATTTGGCGCCGACTTCCACAGATTTTATAGAATCTTAAAATCTATTATTATGTTCAACTTCTTAGAACTTTTTATGCATTAAGCCGATTGTGTTATTTTATTTGAATTATTTTTGTTTTTGAAATAGCTTTTTTTAAAACAAAATTATTAATTTTAATCTTTTTAGTTTTTAGTGATTTCGTTACATTATTATTATTAAAACGTAATTTCATATGAATTACTCCTTTTAGGCAAACAACAATACACGTTGACATCTATATTATCTATTTTTAATCGCATATTCGAAGTAAATGTTAATCATATTTTAATCAAATTTCATAAGACCGCCCGTGAATTATATTCTTTCAACAGAAGAATATCGTCCAAATTGATTCATAATATGTATCCGAATTATGAGATATGTACATAACACGCGTGAAGTTTTTATATTAAAAAAAAATATATATATATATATACATAACATATTCATATATACATACCTACATTTTATAATATTACGCGTTAAGCGACATTGTTTATTATATTGTTATTATTATAATGTAGATGATAGTATCTGATGATGATAATGAATAAATGAAAAGGAAATAATTTGTTCGCTAAAAATTAATATTAAATGTTCACGTAAAATGTTGTAGGTGCTGTTACACGTATCGACTGCGTATTGTAATTGTATAAGAGAAAACGTCAAAGAAAAAATTTACGAGGCTCCAATTGGATGGCGAGAGATGATTACAATAGCAGAAAATTTAGATCCGGCTGAAAGCAGTATTTTAACGAAAAAGTAAGAGGTTTAAAAATATTTACACGTATTCATGAATACTATTACAATATGAAACAAAATAACACAATATTATCACACTTGATTATTATTATCTAATAAATAAAAAAAAAAAACTATAGGGTTACCTGCCTATACCTACTTATATTTATTTTCAAAATTCAATAAAAATGATGATTTACCTTTCGTATAGATAAACGAATCGCCCAACTTGATATTATTATAATTGCGTAAAGAAAATTAAACTGACAATTTTGTTAATCGCGTGAATCAATACATTACACGTTTCTTAACTTTTTACAAAAATGCATGAGAAAAAGTAAAAAATATGTATATACTTATATTTATTATAATGTTTAAAGTAAAACGATTGTTATTTTTGTGTGATAAAAATATTCGCTATTACCTATACTTAAAATCATAGATATTCAGAAGAAAAATTGGTAGACATTTTCATTTTAAGCTCACGATTAACGTCTAAGCACTTTAAATTATTATTTGTTTACGTTAATCGATAAACACTTAACAATATAATATTTTATCACTCATTTAAGTTATGTATGCAAATTAACGGTTGGCTTTATGATAATGAGTAATAATTTAAAACTAAAAAAAAAAAACCTTTTATAAATAAAAAAACTAAAAGAAAAATAGGGTATCTAATAGTTTATAAAATACAAACTTCGTATAATGTTCTATTTATTCTAAGGGTGGGCCGATATCACTTTTTACCGATACTCGATATTCCGGTATGTGTTACAAATATATTTTTTAGTGCATTTTTTCATATTCCATAGACATTATATAGACGTTTTTCTCTGAAAATATCGGTTTTGAAAAAAAATATAATAATAGTTCCCATATCGACGAAACCAATTCGAGTATATTGGTTTATGTACCGGCCAACCTATAGTTTATTTTGAATACACCCAATTTTACGCAATACAATATAAATAATGGAGTATTTTATAAACCCAATAACAATAATAATAATTGCAATGTCGATATAATGATGTACTGATTGCGTTGTTTATTTGAATGTATATAGATTATTAGGAACGTTTCCGAACACGTACACGCTAACGAAATTGCTCGCTGAACAAATAATTAATGACGAGCGGAATAACTTACCATTGGTTTTATTCAGACCGTCAATCGGTGAGTTGAATAATTGAATTCATTTAAATAATTTTAGACATCTGAATGTAATTATATATTAAAAATGGTGCACAATCCAAGTAAATCGTGCGAAATGCTTTCATACAATACTCGCTTTATTCCATGTCCAGAGACGTCCCTGGATAGTATCCAAATCGCTCCATCTTTTCGGTGAAATATTTGTGCCTAATAACTGTTGGCGGTCGAAACTTACCTATCTTGATCACATATACAAAGGTATAAGCCCTACACAGTCGTCGCTTCCGAATGCTCAAAAAATTGGTTTTAATCAACGAACAAACAAAATTAAATATACACGTGTGGGTTCCAACTCTGGGGTAATGATGAAAAATCAATCGCAAATAAAAGTCAACATTACCGAAATATCAGCCTCTGTAAAATTACTACGTCCACACATACCCGAAAATTGGAACAATACATGAAGAATCAGTAACCTTTTATAAAAACAATTCAACAACAGACTCCAACCTGACCTCTCTACAATTTTATTCCGATGAACCCCCGAGACGGCTAATACGGAAACGATGGTGCCGTGATTCATTAAACGATGGTAGATGAGCTCTATAAAAAAAAAGTCGAATAAAAGGATGTTGCCACTGCCCGCGACAGGGTGACTTCTTTTGATACACAGTATCATCACATATATTCTTACTGTTCTCTATAGCATGAGCGTGCTTACGTGAGGCGATCATGTATCCAACCCTGTAGGGAATAAATTTTGCATCTATCATGAAAACAAATTAATATATTATATGTATTAGCTACGTCCTATATAGTGTATACGAGTGTACCTTCATTAAAATAAATATGAAAACAAATTTGAAACATCAACAAATAACTGGGTACAGTATACAACGCTTTGATACAATTACGACTTCGGATCGATAATGAATGAATTATTTTGCATAATATGCAAATAAATACATTAAAACTAAATCGATAGTGTATTTTTGAAATAAAATATTATATATTCATGCTATCCCGTATGCAACACGAATACCTATTAGTATAATAATAATAATAATAATACTTTTTTATCCTTTTTTATACTACTTGATTATCCTTAATCCTTATTTCGAACTTCAACATTATTCTAGAATACAGATTCAAAAATTACATATTATTGATCAAAACATATAACAGGTATTATATAGTATTAATGAACTAAAATATCAATAATGAAGATAGTAACGTGTGGAGATTCTTCACTGAAGAATAAATCGGTCATAATGGGTGAACTTAACTACAGCACTTTATTCAAATTGAAATAAAAATTAGTGTAGGATAATATAAACTGTACGTTGATTACCTACTAAAAATAATTGCCATTTTTAGATAATTCTAATATATGATAGGTAATTTAAAATGACTCGGTGTCTATAAACAATGTTTTTAGAAAAGCTAAATTTATTTAATATTATTGGTTTCTTTTTTTTAAGTAGACCATTTTTAAAACGTAACATTGAAAGAACAATTTTTTTAGTGCTAGGTAAAAACCAATATTAATTGTGTGTTGACATATAATTAATAAAACACGTACGTTCGGTTTTATACTAATCAATAGTGTTTGTTTTGTTAGACGACGACCTTAAAAATAGTTTATACTAAATTTCATATACGTAAAAAAAAAAGCATATGCGGCAAAATAAATTTAAAAAATCAAAACAATTTAGTATTCGATTCTACTATAAACAATAGCATGTAGGTATACAAAATATATAATGATTCAATTTTTGTTCGCGTTTTTAATATGTTGTACAAAATAATATTGAATAGACAATATTATAAAATATTAAGCTAAAATCATTTTTTATATTCTGTTGGGCAATATGTGTGTGTTCTTTATTTATACTTACTTAATAAAAAATAAAACTAATTGAGAAACATACGATTTATAATATCTAAATTTTGAATAATATTTAACCGGGCCTCCCTGTATACTCTCTTAATTAAACATAATAATATGTATAAAATTTTACCGGCAGTAAAAGTTATTACCTAATAACTTCAAACATATTATATTTGTTTAACGTCTTGTAAAAATAAATTCGTTTATTTAGTAACACAAAGCCTGATACAACTAAGGTACCTATAATAGGTATACTATACCTACTATAAATATACTCTACTACTAATATACTATAATATACTTATAATATATTAGTATAATATTAAATATAAACTAAGGTATAATATCTAGTTTATTATTTGTCGATTTTTTAAGGGAGAAGGATGTTTTTTTTAAATTTGTGCACCTCTATAAGCCCCTCAAACGAATTCCGAGGATACACTTTTATTTATATCTATATGCATAGTGTGAATCTCGTGGATGTGCCTATTGGGAGTTTCAACTTTCAGCGCCACCCTCATTATCTGTTTGTATGTAACTTTCGAAAACTACTTTACGTATTTGATAAAATTATTTTTGTTCGATTCTTTATCATTACCAAAAAGTTATAAGATATATAATTTATATACCTGAAAGAGATGAAAGGTAATAGATCATGAAATAAGGCGGGGGGGGGGAGAATAAACTTAGATAATGGGTGTCTAGCGTACAAAAATCGTATAAAATACAAATTTAATTTAGTTAATTACTTACCTATGTATCATAATTAATATAAAACTATTAATATAAGTAAGCAACTCTAGCCACCATAATTATTTTAGTCATAAAAAACAATCATAAAAAAAAAAAAAAAAAAAAAAGGTGTCCAAGGAAAATTGGGCTGGACATTTTTATAAGTAATTTAATGTATATCTGTATCAATATATCAATGATTAACCATTGCTAACAATTCTTCTTCAATAATATTTGTTTATTATTGTACCTATTTTCTCGGTTTTTCCCATGTATTGGGAAAACTGAGAAAATCAAAAAATGACCTAGTATCACCCCAGTCAGATTTCCTTTCAGGAAAATCAATTTGCTACACTTGTAAATTGGAGCAAGATTTCTGGTAGAAAAGTTGTTCGCGGATAAAGAAAGACATCAATATAAAACCAATAAATTCCCCGCCCCGCTCAGAATCTTAAATGAAATAATATTGTAACGGCAACAAGTCGTCTGAGAAAAAATTTAACTCTGGTTGCGGAGCTCTTTTGCAAATGGGTATTTTTTTTATAAGGTCATAAATTATGATAAATTGTTATTCTTTGACATTGTTCTGATACTTATCACTTATGTAAATATACTTATTACCTTTTATATACAATTGGTACCTATTGTATATTTAAATTATAAATGTACAAAATAACACAAGTTGAGTTGTTCGTTTATCCGTTGAATAAAATAACATTAAACAGTTGTATACAAGTATCCGGTAGACAGACAGTCTAAACATAACTAAATGTATCATAATTGTAACTGATATATAATAATAATAATAAAAATTGCTGCACAAAACTATATAAACTACCGAAATAGGCTACAGAAATCACAATTAAATAGAAACTTATAGATACCTACCTATTTGTTTGTTCGGCTACGATCTTCAAGACCAACTATGCATACGTATCCACCTCCAAATATCACGATCCTTCGCAAATTCATATCTGGTTGTACTTCTGTCACGCCATTCATACGCGGTCTTTCCACGGGTCTTTTACCGTTCAGAATTTCCCATAAAGTTATCACCACTAAATCGTCCTATTTTCTCCATACATGACGTGAAATGTTCACTTTTTGATAATTTTTACTAATATGTCTGGGATGCTAAATAACCTAGGTCTCTTTTAGCGCTGCGGTACATCTTTTCCACTATTCGCCCCTGTTTATGGATTAAGGCATATAACCCAAATACATTATGACGTATCAACACAAAATTTGTTATTATGGTAACTATTCAAATACTATTATACTCGTAGTATTAATGTGCATAAATTTAAAAATAAGTTAATCGCGTTTATCTGTAAACAAAATAATATATCAGCGTATAATCGAAACGGAATGTAACGCTATACATAATGATAAAAAAATATAGGACACGACATAAAATTTAAAATAATTTTATGTATAGGTATAGACTATAATAATTATCGATATATTGTTTTAAGAATACATTAATAGTTATATCAAATATAAAGAATAAATAAGACTGTAGATAGGTGTCATTGGAAAATCAAATGAAATGTTGAGGTTTCGAGGGACTGAATTGGCTTATTTATATTATAGGTTACCTATAACATTACTTACCTACCTATTTGTTATTCATATTTGATGCAGGTACCTACTAACTTAATATCTAACATGATATTCGTAATTTCCTCTCCCCCTTGTATTTTGGATTATACAATATTCAGTCATTATACTATTTATAACTCGACTCTTAAGTATACCGTGAATAAATATAATATATTTATTTTTGCATATACAATTTTGTATTAGTGTAGCCACAATACAGGATAAAATGCTATTATATTATTTCTGAGTTTGTGTAATATGCGAACAATAATGTATACATATATTGACAATACTATAATAAATAATGCTATTTTTTTTTCGGTATTTACAGTTATATCGTCGGCCAGCGATCCTATTAAAGGATGGATAGATAACTTTAATGGACCAATTGGCCTTATGGTGGCTTCTGGCAAAGGAGTGGTGCGAGTAACCTACGGTAAAAAATCGATTATTCCGGATTATATGGCAGTCGACATATCGATAAAATCAATGATTACAGCAGCTTGGTATCGAACAGTATCGAAGTAATTATTATTATTTTTTTTTTCAATTAGTTTAAATGTTTAAAATACAAATTTTGTAAAAAAGTATTTTTAATATTGATAATGTACGGTATTTATAAAAAATATAATTATATTATTTTATTATATCGTATTAGGTACTATACTTACATCGAACCATTTTACGTTTTACAGCTTACCGGGAGATAATTCGATTGCAGTCTACAACAGCGCGTCCGTTTCGAAATCAATATCGAATGAGGAATTAATAACACTCGGTATGAAATGTTTAAAAGAATACCCGTTCGAGGAAATATTATGGTATCCATCTATTATTTTTACGAACTGCTTTTACTACTTTTATATCATTTCTATGTTGACTCAAGTTCTTCCAGCGATTTGTCTTGATAAAATAATGGATTGGCTCGGAAAACCACACAGGTATAAGCTAATTGATAACCTACTTAATTATAATTAATAATAGAACAGAATCTACTAAGAATACAAAGTATTTACTAATAATGAATATGCCACTGTTTTAGGAAGAAAGTAGGATTTATAGAGCATTTAGTTTATATCTGTTATACGCAACGATAAATCATTACTAACGAAAAACGATTCTAAACGGCGTTCGGTTAAACATGTATTGAAACGCCGCAATTTCAGTTTATTTCCATTTATTAAGAAAACTAAATGGAAAATTAAAAATTGGCATTCTTAATTATGCACCGACTAGATAAAAAATTGTACAAGAAAAATCCTAAAATGTTTTTGATCGACGGAAGATTTCTAGTATAAGAGTTGTTTACGGACACAAAAACAAAAATACAGAATAACATCATATAGTAAACAAATACGCTTCACTCAAAATCTAAAATGATATTTTGATTAATTTTAAAATTAACTTATACAATAGATAACTCGTTAATCTTCAAGATTAGTAACAATTTTTTTTCTTTTGTAAATGTACACCCACCAACGCAATGTCATGACCTAGCAAATTATGGCGCACGATAGTGGGTTGATAGATTTTTAGCGATCCAACACCCCAAAAGAAAAGTAAAGTGAAGAATTTTAATTTTACTTTTGGTGTATACTGTTGTATACTGGCCTGTTAATTAGTTTTCGACTAGTTTAAGTATATCTTACGCTAATCATCAACATCATGGATGATTTCTAGTAGCAAAATTTTTTGGTCAGGGCATTAAGACGGTCAATTTTTATTTTTCTTTGAAGTTTCCATAGTAAAAGAAGGAAAACATGAAAATTTAAGCAATATTATATGCGTTTTATGTGGATAAAATTTTTTTCGCCCAGTAAAAATGAACAAAAATTTAACACAAGATTTAACATATACGTAGTACTGTAAATATTTTGAGCATGATGTCGTATTAGATTCTGCAAAGTAGAGCGAAGATGCTTATAGTTTTACAAAGATGTTTATTTTTCTGTGTACAACTTTTCTACCAGAGGAATTGCTTCAATTTTTACGTGTAGAACCTTTTCTCAAAGAAAATCTGTGTGGGGAAGTCTTTTTTCGATTTTCTCATGAGTTTACCTAGCAAATGTAAAAAACCAAGAAAAAACACGGAAAACCGGCAAAAAAAACGTAAGAAAAACGGGAATATCGGTACATCAAACAAATATTATTAATGATAATATGTATTGCCTCTTTAATTGTTTTACCATAACATACCAGACATACATTGTTGACAAAAAAATCATTATGAACTGAATTCCGCTCAGAATCTTATTTTCGTTAGCAATGATTAATTGTTGCTAACAGATAATTTAATACATTAAATTACTTATAACAGTGGCTACACCTGTCTCCATTATCCTAGAACGACTTTTTTTTTTTGTTGACATTGATCCATGTATTAAGAAATAGATACATATTTATGATAACGGAATGCGTAATGATAATTTTAATAAAAAATAAAATACGAGCTGTTTTTTGAGTTATTGTGGGTAGCTGCTGGACATTTATTTTTTTTTTTTTATAAGCGTTTAAGTTTAAATTAAACCTTATTTACTTATTTAATTTAAAATGTAAATAATTGTAATTACTAATTAATTTTGTAGTTACAAATTAATAAAAGGTTCAATTTTAATGTATCAAAAAATATTAATCGAACTTTGAACAGAATTGTTTTACGTTTGCAATGATCTATTGTTGCATACAGTAAATAATATTCAAATTGATTACCATGTGTATCTGATTACATTTCCTACTTCCCACCTACAACAGTGGGCTACCCATATGCAATATCCTGTTTGAGTATCTCAGAGACAATACACCCACATATTGAAAAAAATATATGTATAACCGTATTATTTTATTGTACAGGCCTGTATTTTCAGAGGTTAATTTTGAACTTTTTTATGTTTCTATATAATTATGGTATTCACCATTCAGTACATAGGTACACACACCTTCCATTACCCCCATTAATACAAAAAAGACGTCCAGTGAAACTCGACCGAAAAGCTAAGCTGACTGGATATATTTTCAAAATAAACTGCAACTGGTATTTTTAAACATTATTCTGCAAGGTATTGGTTAGGTGCTTTTCAAAAATAGAATTAGGTTAGACGTTCATTAGTTATAAGGTGTACAAAATAATACAACAGAGCACAATTTACTTAAAATGATATACAAAATTATCGAAATAGTAGCATTAATTATTTTACGCCTGTGAACCTACTTATCAAATCATAATTAATTATGCAATCTCTACATATAGATATATAAAATATTAATAACATTCGTTACTTTGTTGTGTTATAGACGTCTATTACCTATACAACAAAAAATCTATGTGATTACGATGGCGTTGTCGTACTTTACTACACAATCGTGGAAATTCGAAAATAAAAATTTTTTAAATCTAATCGACAAAATATCGGAAGCGGATCGCAAAGAATTCAATTACAACTTCGAAAATATTGAAGCTATGGTATTTTTAAAAAACGCAGCGGTCGGCGCACAAAAATATTTGTTCAATATCGACCACTCGAGATTACCAATTGCAAAACGAAAAATGAAACGGTAAACATTCCTTTAGTATTAGAAAATTATTACCTACCAAACAATTAATAATAATATATGCGTATTATGTACTAAAATCAGGACCGATATAAGGCGCAGGCTTAGGCTCATCACGGCGGCATCGCCGTCATTTTTACGGGGCTGCGTTTTTTAATTCAATGAATTGTAGTCTAAACTAATGTCAAATTTGAGTTTTTTAGTTCAGTAAACACGCTAAAAGAATTAACAAATCAGGTAACAGAATTATTTCCGAACATTTAGGTATCACAATTAATAATATAACAAAGAAAAAAGCATTACCAAATTAAAATAATATTTAACAAATCTCTGAATAATGCTTATAAGGGGTTAAAGCAAGAATAATACATATTTAAATACTATTATTGTAGTTTGTTAATTTTTTTTTTGGAAAACATTTTCGGTTAGTAAAAATGTTCCGATTTGATCGTGTTATACATTAATAGATTTTTTACATACTTTCAAAATTACAAGTAAACTTTTTTCAAAAGAATTACTTTTTATGTATTGTTTTAAAACACTTATTCGGTGTGTAAAATTCTCCAGTTTTTTATGCTTTAAAAGATGCAAAATTTCCACCCGATGGTATTTTACTTGATCGGTTTTTCTAGATTTCAAAACGTTTTATTTAAATAACTTTTAAAACCTGACTGTAAATGACGATACATACGTTTTACCGGCTTACCGAACTCTGTTTAGAATCGAGTTTTAGTTACTATGATTTTTCGTTGCTTTCAGTATACAAACTAAATTACGGTATATCCCATATTTTCCAAATTTACGGCCAATAACAGTACTTTACTCATGGTGCGAAATGTATATTCCGGCTATTTAAACATGTACGTTCACTATTTAATTTGAACATTCAGATATGTGTATCAATGCACGTTATAAAACATTGTAAAATATAATTAAATGGCTATTGTGTTAACAATAATAATTGACAGAAATACCTTATTGTATCAATTTGAAATTTCTACGATTATTTATCGTAGAAAAACAAGAATGGCATATATTAGCTGAATGTAATTTTAGATCAAGCCTCTGTCGATATAGGTATGTATATTACCAATTATAAGTCCAATTACCTATTTTATTCGAACGAGGACGAGGGAACTTTTAAATGTTAAAACAATTCAAAAGTTTCGATGGCTTTTTTTTTTGCTCTTTAATAATTATTCCCCTCCCACCGGAAATTCTATCGGTTTATATTATAATATAGAACCGATAAAATGATCTTGCCCACGCGTACAAATTACTAACGTCGGTCCTGAATCGTAATATTGTCGATTCATTAGCACCATAATATTATTATATGGTTAAATAAATTACATTTCTAATTTTCAGATACATGTGGATTAACCGGATTGTAAAAACGATGGGTTTAATAGTACTAGTACTAGTTTTAATACGATTTAACATCATACCGAGCGCATTGCTCCGTAGTATATGTTGTTTCAAATCAATTATTACTTAAATAATTCATAATATTATTTATACGTTGGGAAATATGATATGTTTTATATTATTTGTAGTTTTTTTTTTTTAAAAATACACGTCTAAAACTCTTTAATCTGATTATTGTTTTTTTTTTCAATTTAAAATACATATTTTTTTTTTATGTATTTATTCAATATGATATAATTACATAATTATATAAGCTGAGATCGAATCAAATGGAAGTTTAGGACAACAAATGTCGGCCACAGATAATCGGGACTAAGGCAAAGGAGAAGAAAAATCCATGAACAGATAGGCGACTAGGGATTGGGCAAAACTTAAATTAATATTAAGAATATTTGTGTTTGGTATACAAAAAAAAAAAAATAAATAAATAATTTAAGTATGTATAAAATTTAACTTTTTGCTCTCAGGTTCAAACAAAACACATTCCCCATTCCCTTTACATAGGGGCGTCAGTGGCACCGAAGCAATTTAAAAATACTCGTGTAAACAAGTCCGATTATTATATTATACCTGTAACATATTATAATAGATACATTAATTATATTATATAATTCACAGTACTATTTTGTATAGTTATATTTTCTACAAATATTACACACACTATGTATATTTCTCACCACTGGAACCATCCATCCATCCACCACCAAAAAAATTTGACCAGGCGATTGCCCGCCCTGTACACCGATTCCGGTATCATTGAGTGGCATAGCCAGGAATTAGTCATTGGATGAGAGTGGTTTAAACAAATATAATGTCTTTAGAAAACTCATTAAGAACTTCGTCTGTCGATAAGTACCTATAATATTATTTCACAGTGTATAACATTTAGTTCAAAAGTATAGGGGGTAGGTTGAACCATTAAAACCAAAAAGGATTTAGTGGTGAGCCAGGATGAATAATATTGTTATTATGAGCTTGCACATATATAACGAGGAAACATGTTTGGCGGTTTACTTATATTATAATATTTACTAAATATTTAGACAAATGCGTTTATTTGATATTGCAACACTGATTGAGTTAATATTTTACCAGCTGTAATGCCCCGTATCGTCATCGAACCCGTCTACGTACATGCATATCTAATTTTGCATAATACATAATAAATGATATCGGTATATATTATTTGGAATATGACTATAGTATAATAATGTGTAGAACATAATACCTGATTTGTTCGGTTTGTGTGACTTTTCTTTGATTTCAAACGGAAAAATATAACATTACACTATATATGTTTTCCCGAAACTTATGGAGTTTGCACAGCTCATGCGCAGAATTTAATTTTGATGTTATTGTGTTAAGCATTGTTGTTCGTGCATCAAAGTGAGGGTTCTTTACACGATAGCTATACACGCACTCAGCCAAATGTCATCGATCTCCAAATTATTATTATCGATGGGAAATGGCAAAATAACATGAATATTTGTAAAGGGCAAAGGTTCCATAATACCCAGGTGGATGAATCTACCTCGATCTATACGACAATATAATATAGTGATAAAAAAAAAAAAATAAGACGTCCTAGGATTATAGGGTTGGGTGAAGCTACTGTTATGGGTAATTTAATGTACATCTTTAAGCAACAATAAACCATTGCTAACGAAATAACAATTCTGAGCGCAGTTCAGTTGATAGCAATGCTTTGTCAACAATACATATGTCATATTATAGTAAAATAATTAAACAGGTATTGTATATTTTCTTCAATATTATTTGTTTGATATTGTACCGATTTTCTCGTTTTTCCTGGATTTCCCTGGTTTTTCACATTTGTTGGGAAAACTCTTGAGAAAATCAAAAAATAACCTTTTTAAAGTACCTCACCAGTCAGATTTTCTTTTAGAAAAAATGCTATCGTTGTAGCATTTAATTGTTCCAGGAAAAGAATTCTGAAAAAACCTAATGATTTCCAAAATAATGAGGGTACCTACTTAAATGGATCACCTGCAGGTATAATATCCGTAAAAGATACGAACAAATTACGTGTAAAAGTGGCGTAATAATACAAAGAAGGGCGGGTTGCTACTTGAAAAGTTGCAAATTAATAAGTGTTTATACAATGTAAAGAATAAGAGTAAAATTTAAAAATTCTGTAAATTATTCTGTTATTATTATCTAAAATGTAGTGATAGAAGATTATTATTTTTGTAATATTCTTTATCAACACGAGCTCAATAACATAGATAATTAACACAGATAACATAGAACTATAGAGCAGCTCGTTTCTCAAACTTTCTAGAAAACAAATTTCGGAACAAAATAATACTTTTCGAGATAATGAGTTTACTTACTTAAATGAATCGCCTGGTATGAACATATTTGATAGAAACGTATAATATTACTACGAGTTTTTATTTAAACCTACGTGCCATAAACTTAAAATATGTGCATGATGATATCATAATCCATCGACTCTTTAAGAGCTATTTATTTCATTAAGTACCTCTTATCCATTCACCAGTTAGATACCTAAGTAATCTGTTAAGTATAGGTGGTACGGTTTAGACACAGATGGAGTTAGGCACGATGATGGCATGACCGACGTCTCGAATAGTTTTGTTTGCATTTTTAGCATCCATCCGCCCCATCATAAACCAAAAACTATTGTAAAATATCCTCAAACCTCGACCAAAAAATAATGAATTGTATCCCGATCATACCCGTAAAAATATTCCACGATTCATCCAATTTTATAAGACACAAACACAAAATAAACACCAACAATTACACAGATATTTAACGGTTGTTAGTTAGGAAAAATATACGATTAATATTTTACGTTGAATACTCGTGAAATAGTTTCCCTTTGTATGTGTTGTGCATACTACGTTTATGTATAGATAATTGTTTATTGGGCTATAGTATTTTAGATTCTGAGTGTAGCGATGAATGTATTGGTTTTACTAAGATGTTTATTTTTTTTTTATACCAAGTACAAAAATTCGACCAGAAATCTTGCTCAGATATTTACGCGCGGAAATATTTCTAAAAGGGAATGTTGTTCAGATGGTGCTTTTGAGGGGTCATTTTTTGATTTTCCATGCGGTTTTCATAATATCTGAGAAAAACCAGGATAAACATTTATTATTTTTCAATTTTGTTATTTGTTGTAATTCAGTTAAAAATATTCATAGAAACTTGAAATTTGGATAGAAAACTTACATTTGTATTTTTAGATTTTGTAAAATTTTTAAAAATTCAAGTCATTTTTGAGGTATCTATAGATATTTTATTTTGAGAGTTTTGTACATAATATTTATTCTGTAGGTACTCTGTGGTAAAATTGTTAGACTTAACAGAAATGCTTGAAAATTTAACAGTAGGTTCATTAAGAGTCTTATTTTGTAGGCAAAACGAGTTCTTGAAAAATAGGAAAAATCGTGAAAAATAAAGAATAACTTGAAAATGTATAAAATACATTATTAAAATATTACGATTTTTTTTTTCTGAAGACAACTTTTCTACCAGCAATTTTACTCCGAACAAGCAGCTCTATAATTTTACATTTATGTTATTTTTTTTCAATTTTATTTTTGGTGGTAAAATCACTACCTATTTTTGATTTTCAAATGGCAACCTATATTAAAATATAGTAAATAAAAAAAATGTATGTATAGAAATGAAAAATAAATAAATTAATAAATGCGTCGCCTGGTGATGAGTGTATTATACGACCGGTTTCGAATTAAAAATTCATCATCAGATATATCACAGTCAAATTATAAAGCGCGACTGAATATAAAAAATTAAATAAAGGAATACATAGCAAAAACAAATTACACTAATTGTTCGTTTTACATAGAAATAATTTATTTTAATAGCAGAGATTGTTTATATGGGTTACATTTAGATATAGATATGTTAAGAAATATAAATTATTTGGTTATTATTTATTATCTAAAACGTTTTGATTCAAGATTATTATTTTTTGTAATATTCTTTATTAGCACGAGCTCAATATTATCTAATATAGTCCATAGAATTAATTTTAATTTAAATAATATTAAAAAATTCTTAAACTTATTAAAAAATAAATAAATCACAGCTCACCAAATAATGTTTGTTAACTATTGTATTATGAAATATTAAAATAGTTAATTTAACGAATTCGCTAAAATTCTGAACAATAATACAAATAATGTAAAAATCGCTTTTATGACTAATAACAATTTAATCAAACATTTTTTTTTTTTTGAAAATGCTGTTATATAAAAACCTAAATGTAACTTGTATACATTTTATAAAGGTAAGACAAATAGAAATTTTGAAATAAGGTACAAAGAACACATTTCTGAAATAAAATTTAAAAAAACTGCCCCTAATTCAAATTTTGCTAAACATGTTTTTGAAAATAACCATAATGTAAGCTTTGATATTAGAGATATTAAATACTCAAAATAATATTTACATTAATTCAGTTTTAAAATAATTACATATTATATACAATGAAATAAAGAAAAATAATTTCAATAATATTTTAAATGTATAAACCGATTTTAAAAATTATATCTTATGTCAATACATTTTTAATAATGGCCAAATTATTTATATTTCTTAACATATCTTTGTCTAATTGTAACCCATTTTAAATAATCTCTGCTGTTAAAATAAATTATTTCTATGTAAAACGAGCAATTTTTGTAATTTTTTTTTGCTATGTGTTCCTTCATTTAATTTTTTATATTCTGTCGCGCTTTACATTTTGACTGTTATATATCTGATACACATATATATACATTTTTTTATTTACTATATTTTAATATAGGTTGCCATTTGAAAATCAAAAATAGGTAGTGATTTTACCACCAAAAATAAAATTGAAAAAAAATAACATAAATGTAAAATTATAGAGCTTGTTTTTAAATGTTCCAGAAAAGGAATTCCGAAAAAACCTAATGATTTCCGAAATAATGAGTGCACCTACTTAAATGGATCACCTGCAGGTATAATATCCGTAAAAGATACGAACAAATTACGTGTAAAACTGGCGTAATAATACAAAGAAGGGCGGGTTTCTACTTGAAAAGTTGCAAATTAATAAGTGTTTATATAATGTAAAGAATAAGAGTAAAATTTAAACAATTCTGTTTGCAGGTATGTTTGTAGGTTTGTTCACGTAAAATAAACGAATATTCTAAATATTAATACAGCCGTAGGTAGCTAACATATGGTTGTACAATATGGTGGTTATGTTGGCATTTTTTACGTTAGAATTACGTTAAGTTAAAAATCAAAGGTGATAAAGGTTTATTCAGGGTTATCGAAATCGAATATAACATTTCCGAATATTATTAACGTCATACAATTTAAAAATCGCGTAACATAAAACTCTTCGAATAGGTATTCGATATCATACTACGTAATTAAATTTGTTTTAATCATTTAAGACGTATTAGGTATAGGTGGGTATATATAGGTGCCTGTACATAACGCTATACATATTTCGAGCCGATCAAATTTATACAAATAATGCCCAACAATAATATAAAAATAATACGTTGATCGATAAAAAATTCGCTACCTACCGATTTTATACTTTCCGACAACGCCGCAGCCGGGGAAGAGGGCACTGGGTGTCAGGCGCGTTCCCTTCCAGAAAATGTTTTTATATTGATTATTCGGGTTACCGAGTACTTCACACCCCCTCCCGTATTTTGTTTGCTTTGGTTATCGCGATACTGCGTTCCGGTTTTGCGATTTTCACTTCGCTATTTTATTTGTAGTCAGTACGGCTGCATCCGAGTTCCGTCCCAATAACTTTTTTTTATACCAATTCCGTCACGGGTGACAAAAAAGGTGCATACCGATTCCGTTCTAATAAAAAAAAAAAAAAAAAGTTAACTAAAATATTACTATATCAGTACAATAAGAAATTATAATTTATATATAAGTTTTTCTTATCAATGTTAATATACATAAATGTTAAATACAAAATATCCAAATAATATTTAAGTATTCAATTATAGTGGTATACACTGTCATAATTAAAAATTTGTTATTAAATGTATACGGTGTATTATCTTTATTTCTAAATAATGTAAAATCGTTATTGTAGTCGTTTTAAATTTTAAACTATTTTAAATTTAGCGTGTATAAAATGCACAAAGAAACGAAACTCGTGCAACTAAATAAATTACAAGGGACGGAACTAATATAACCAAACAAATAATACGGGACGGAATTAGTGTATCCTTAAATTAAAATTTTACATTTGGAACGTAACTCGGATGTAACCTCAGTAAACGTACTATATGTAGTCACGCTATAATATAAAGGACATAACCTTTTTCCGTTAAAAATGAAAATGGTACCTACGATTCCCGATTCCGCCAGAATCTATTTTGTAAAGAGACGTTACGGTCAAATATTTTTTGTGAACCATACATATACTTAAAGTAATACCTTATGACAATAATACCTTGTCAATTATTCGTTACAGACAATACGTGAATAATAAAACAATCAAATTGAAAGGTTCCACGCAAAAATTCGACAACTCCATTTTTTACGAAAATGAGATAATGATGGTTTCTGATAAGGTAAAAAACGACGCGTAGTTCTGTGCAAGAACGAGAAAATTCTGACCAGCTGTTTCAGAAATATAACGTATTTGGAGTTGTCTTGTTTCAAAAATACTGGGCAAGAAACCAGACAACTTCATAAATTTAATACATTTTTTTCGTTTCATGAACAATTTGAAAAAGTGGAGTTGTCGATTTTTTTCGCGAAACCCTTCAATTAGTTTTTTAAAAATAAATCACTTCATATCCATTATATTTAAATATTTCAAAAGGCCACGATAAAATAACACCCAATAATAATTATTAATAATAAATCGTTAGGTATAATAATAGTGATAAATGATAATAATATAAGCCGTTACAGTCGATAATAAATTATAATTAATATAATACAAGTTAAAGAAGTAGCATAACTAAACGAAACCGTTTCAACAAAAGTGTACCGAATAATTTCGTTAGATTTTTTTTTTTATAATGGCCTCTTCGGTAGTTTTTAATCCAATATTATTTGGCTCTTAGCAGTATTTTAGATTCTGAGTGAAGCGAAGAAACTTATGGTTTTACAAAAATGTTTATTATTTTTTTTTTTATCTGTAAACAATTTTTTTACCAGAAGACTTGCTCGGATTTTTACGTGTATCACCATTTCTGAAAAGAGAAGTGAGAAGGTACCTTAGAGAGGTAATTTTTTGATTTTCCGAAGAGTTTTCCCATCAAATGTGAAAAACCGGGATAAAATATGGAAAAACCGGGAAAAGCGTAGGATAACTGGGAAAATTTGTACAACATTAAACAAATTTTATTGAAGAAAATAAAAAAAATATTTATAGCCTATTTAATTATTTTACTACAAAATGACATATATATTGTTGACAAAGCATCACTATCAACTGAACTCCGCTCAGAATCGTTTTTTCGTAAACAATGGTTGATCGTTGCTTACAGATATACATTAAATTTCCGCCTATATCCTACCTTTCCAACTTCCCACCTACACCAGTGGCTGCACCCGTCCCCATTATCTTTTTATATTATTATAATTAAACCATCGATTGAATGATATAGGTTATATTAAACAAAACTAAACTAGAATTATATGCTACGTTCGTCAATCCGAAATAATTTTAAATCATTGGTTGCCAAACCTTTTTTCGGCAAAAACGGAAACCCTTTTTTTGTTTGTTTTTGGCGGAAAAAGGCTGTGACGTAAACAGCCAATATTATTTTACCGGAAACGGGTAATCACCCGTCGGCCAAATATCCGCCGTAGGCGAATGGCCATAACAATGCAAATGTGTTATATAATAGCGTCGATTAGAAATAATAGTATTTCATTTTAGTTTATAGTACGCCGTTTAATCAATGGATTGTGGTACTCCGAGAGAAAGATCTTGAAAAAAATTTTCCGGAAATAATAACCTATTGATGAGTATAGATATCCGCTTATAACTTGTTAACTCATTTAACAAAATAGAATCTATGGTCATAATGGAAGAAACTTCGAAGGGCGACTATATTTGCAGAAAATTAAGGCGCCTTTCCGCCTACAACAGTGACCTACATACCCATGTCCCATGGGCCATCGAGCGTATAGGTACTTACCGACAATAATACAACCATACCTACTGTACTATGGAATATATTAAACTTACAATAATAATCGGGCAACATATCGATGCATATTTTGTGTTGTGATAAAGCGATAACGCTATAAAAGCCGTCGTACATTTTTATTTGCAATCTGTTTATTTATCGTTGGAATTACGTTCACGCAACCCCGCCCGCTAATAACACACAAGCGCCCCCGACGACCGTCCCGAGCGATTACTCGGCAACCATATCGAACCGTCTGCTGATAAGGAATTTATCTAATTGCAATATTTTACGTTGGTGGCTAGTCCGCTAGTCGCTACTAGTCTACTCTCCCGTCGGTAGTTACTCGTTTGCGTTCGAAGCACAATATCTGTCGGTACGTAACTGTGATCAAGATACCTACGCGCTTTTATTTATACTTGTTCGGGTCCATGCATAATAATGTAGCGGTGAGTTGGTACAGTTGTAATCGTTTTAAAACCATATTGTTCTGAGACGTCAAATGAACAACTCGCGGAGTGTGAAGTAAAGGATTTTGGGTCAATTCATTTCCATTAGTCTGCGTGCGTTATTGTTTAACCGGTAGGTCAGATACTGGTTTCTGAATGTGTTCATAAACGCTACACTGAAGGTCTCTGATATAGACGTTGTGGATGAAAAAAAAAACAAAACCAAGTATGTATGTGGTTTAATTAGTAATAAAACATACTGTGTACACCGCTTTGTTTACTTTGCAAACTTATTGTTCAACCGACGACGACTGAATGACACTGTGACGTACCTAGCTGTATAGTGCACATAATATATTATATGTATTTTTTTTAATTACAGTTCACCAATAGAGTTTAAAATAATATTTGTGAGTGTTCCAAAGGAAACCCAACGATTTCTCGACAAAGACTGGTAGACCGATTGAATAGGAAGAAATTATCCATTGCTGTACATCACCCGCAATACAATGCGATCGATTGTACCGTTGGCCATTTTACTCTCTTCGATTGAGATTAATTTCTGTTTGGCTACTGACCCTCTGGCTAAAGATTATGGTGATCTTGTTTTTACGACTCTGGTAAGTATTTAAAAATATAAAAGACCAACTATCAACTGTTAAAATCACCCAAATAATTTGTACTTATTTAGTAAATTTTTATTCAAGTCAGTGGTGTAAGCAATCACCAACAATTATATACCTACCTATACCTCCATCTGTTTTTACTACTTCTAGAGATCCGCTTTCAATTTATTTAGTACAAATATTACCAAAAATGATATAAATAAATAATTAACCGTAGGTAAATCTTGAATAAACACTATCGAGTAATAATAATAATTTAAACTGTTTGAAGTCAATGAATGAAGATGACAGTTTTAATATGACAGTGTCGTACCAACGCTGATAGTATAGTAAATTAATATCATGATTGGTCGTGTAACATATTTTAAATTTGCCTATATGCCATTCCCTTATATTATTCTAAAATTTAAAAATGTAATGTATAATTTTACATTATTAGAATTTGATTTTGGCTTAAACTGTTCATTTAAAAATACATCTAGAATAATTTATAACTGAAAGTATAAGCAACATTGCATTGCTTATATACACACATTGGTTCAAGTTTATACCTACCTACTAATTTAAATTTAAGTCTTCTTTTGGCAAAATGACATTCTATGAGTTTTGGCCGCGACCACAATATCATATCACTTGTCTTTGTCTTGCACTATATCTTTACAGTCCTCAATATCCAGCCTCCCTAACTCTTCCAATACTCCATCCAGCCATATTTTATTGAGTCTGTCTAGTAGCCTTTTCCCTTGAGGTACCTATATTTAAAGGCTGCTCTTATTGGTTCGTTTTCTTTCTGATGCATGATATTTCCAAGCCATTGTATTGACCTTTGACCTTTGATGAAGTTAGTTATCGTTCCCGTTTCCAACATATTCTGTAGTTCTCTGTTATATCTTCTACGCCATTTACCCGTGTAGACATCTAATATATCTAATACAGGTCCACAGATTTTTCTCCAGGTTTTATTTTCAAAAATTCTCAGTTTCCTTTCCGCCGTACAAGTCACAATCCAGGCCTCACATCTGTATGTTAAAGTTTACCTTGTTATGACTACATATATTCTGAATTTTGTTCCTCTTGACAATATCTTAAAGTTGGAGAATTTCACTAGAGCTTAAAATGTTTTTTCAGCTGGGTTCAGCTGAATATTTAAATTTACTTAATTTACTTAAATAGTTAAAATTATTCAATACCTAATATCCAATTTAATTCAAACACTAATAATAACAATAAGCATTTCTATTAAAAACGATTCTTGAGAATAGCAACATTAGTGGTAGTTGTGGGATTAAGCCAAGATAACAAAAAAATAAAACCGATAAATCAACATTTGTTGACAGTTTTTTAAATTGTATAGAAAAACTTTTGGGAACCTAGATATTTGATAGATGTTTTAAATAAAGTACTATCTCAAAAAAATGTTTATCTTTTGAGGTAGGGCATAAAATATCTTAGTATGTTTACTAAGCTAAAAAGTATTTTCTTAACTGGTCATTACTCGCATGTGAGAATATCCTTCACATAGTTTTTAAGATGAGAACCACTGGCTTACTTGTAGTTGTATTTTATCGAATTCATAAGAACTATTTAAAAATATATTTATCGATAAACAGCAACTTCATTATTTTGATAAGGAAAAATAATTATTCGTGATTATATAGTCACAATGGGTTAAGAGAAAAACCTGCATTTATACTTCGCTATACCCAGAATTTAAAATGTATACAAATTATTTTATAACAAATAATTTTTACATTAATATTTAAAGATAGGTATATATGGTTTAGAATTATTAGGTGCCAACTAAGTTAAATGGTTTATGGTAATGAAGTACCTATCCACTTAGCCATCATTGTATAATCATTTATGTGTTTTATATTTTTTCATATTTTAATAATTAATAATTTTTTTAATTTCAGCTCTTTAGGCATGGAGACCGAGCAATTACTGGACAGTCTTATCCTAAAGATCCATATAAAAATGAATCTTACTGGCCTATGGGATATGGACAACTGACAAATGTAAGTGCTTTGTCTTTTTAATTATAAATTATTCACTTCATACTAGCATAGTTCTGGAGATTAAAATTAGATAAAGTAAATAAATATAAAAATAAGAAATGTAAATATATTCATTTTATATTTACTATATTGTTTTACTTTATTTATTTAAATATTTGAACAATTTTGTTTTTGTTTTATTATTTTATTATTAAAATTGAGTAATAAATTTACCTAATATTTCTTTGTTCATAGATATTTGACCTTGTATAATATGTATAGGTACATTTAATAGTGTATTTTCTATTTAGCAAGGAAAAGAGAGACATTATGAATTTGGACAGTGGATAAGAAATAGATATACAAATTTTTTGCCAGAAAATTATTCATCCAAAGATATATACATACGTAGTACTAGTGTTGATCGTGCCATAATGAGTGCTGCTGTAAATTTAGCTGGTATGTATCAACCATACAAAGATCAACAATGGAATGATAATTTAGGAAAATTATGGCAACCAATTCCAATACATTCAATTCCACGTAATGTAGATACGGTAAATTTTGATGTATTCTTATTAATATGGAACTATTTTTATTTTGCTTTTATTTAAATTCTCTTTTATAAAAATATTTAAATAAAATAGGTTATTGATTAAAATAATAATACACATTTTTAGGCATTGTCTTTTGGAGATAACTGTCCCAGGTTCAAAAAAGAATTTAATAATCTTCAAAATAATCCAGACATTCAACAGTTTAATAATAATCATAAAGATGTCTACAATTATATTAAAGAGAACAGTGGCATGAATCTTACTGATTTAATTTATGATTCTATGAATCTATATGACACATTGTTAGTAGAAGTAAGTATTTAAAAAAATAATTTTAATTAACATATGTTTCTCTAGAATTTTACTTGTTTTAATAATAGGTATAATCAGGGTTCAGGACTTATAGTATTTGTTAAATTGTTTGCCTTGATATTAAATATAGTAAATTGTTATCATGTTAATCTAGTTCTAATATGAAATTAAAGTGTTATTTTTATTTTTTTTATTTAAATAGTTCTAATTAGTTTTATTTAAATAAATACTTCTAATTAGTTGTTTTTATTTCAGAACTATAATGAAATTTTTAAACAATTTTTTGTTGATTTAAGTGAACCCTGGTTATAATTTAGAATCTTTTGAGTTCTCGAATAATTTTCTTTAAAAACAACTTATTTTAATTATTAATTAATTATTTATATGTTCATGTTTATAGTCGCAATTCAATTACACATTACCCAATTGGACACATGCAGTCTTCCCAGGCAAATTAGAAGAGATAGCTGAAATGTCATTTAAATTGCCTACATATACTCCAATACTGAAAAAACTTAGTAGTGGTTTGTGATAATATAATGAAAAATTAATAATTGATATTAATATATAACCATATAGCCTTTAGGTTTTAATAGTTTTTATGTTATATTCTGTAAAATGACAATTTTCAATTTTTTTTTTAAATTATTGTAAAGTTTTACATTTTTATTTTAAGTTCCCACGCTTAAAAAAAATATTTATATTTACTTATTATTAATTGTAGCGCAGAGAGAGGCATTCTAATCATTTAAAAAAATATATGTATAAGTATAAAAAATTTCAAAATATCGAATAGAATGAAAGTTTTTTTAAGTGTCTGATCACACTAGGGTGCCACTTAAATTTTTTTTTTTTAAATTTCTTACCTTACTTTAAGATTTTATTCACCATAAAAACTATTTTGACGAAGTTTTAGAATTTCGAGTTAAGTTTTTCTGACCGCTCAATGCATCTTAAAATATATAAATAGTAATAAATACATAAATATTGAAAATTAATAATTTATTATTTTCCGTCAACTTTTTGCATAAATGTGAACATTTTTAATAAATTTGCATTATGTAAAATGTTATATAGTTATATAATTAATAATATAAACAAAAAAATATTAGGTATTCAGAGATTTTGAAGTGTTTATTTGCTTGGATCAGGATACTGTTGACGATGTTTTTCAACGACTTGCAGTAAAAACTGTTTTTGCTTCTCTTGATTGGTCAAAACTGAATTAAAAAATGAAATTAAAGACACTCTTCGCTCTGTTATGTCATTCACAACTTTTAAAGATTCCACTGTTTTCTTTCCACTTAGATATTCTTTATTAGTTTCCCATGTGCTTGGATCAGTCCGTAAAAAGTTTGTTTCAATATTCAATGCTTCAAATAANTTGATAAAGCTGATATCATGCTCAATTTATTTGCATATGAAACATTGTTATCAAAGAATGATAGACCTACTAATGTGGAGCTCAAGTACCATAAATGACGAGAAAAACATTCTAAAAATTGCCTACATATACTCCAATACTGAAAAAACTTAGTAGTGGTTTGTGATAATATAATGAAAAATTAATAATCGATATTAATATATAACCATATAGCCTTTAGGTTTTAATAGTTTTTATGTTATGGGTATCACAAGTAAATTTTAGTCCTTTCTCATTAATTATCTTGTAACTTATTACTTAATAAGTGTAAAATGTATGTATATACTAAATATATTCATTCAATTAAGTTTTTCAATCACATTTTTCTGTCAAATAAAATTAATTATTTAATTTAATTAATAAGAAGAAATAAATAGGTTGTTCATTGTCTGAATAAGCTTATTTTTCAAATATAGTTACAATAAGGTTATCTGTTACTTTTTATATCAAACAACTTATTCAACAGATGTCACAGTTGATGATGTAAATATTGATTATTTCTCCTGATAATCATGTATCATTTTTATTACAAAAATATTGTGTTGTGTCACTGTGTTGATAATTTTGGATTACTGTTCATTTGAAGACAATGATGACTATAATATAATTCAGTTGTGCATTCAGTAATGTGTTTATTCTCCTTACACAAATCTCAATCATATAGACTAGGTAACCTGTCAATTAATATTTGCAAAATTTGATATACAGTTTTTTCTGAGTCACTTGAAACCAAAAACTGTACATGGATCTTTAAAGGGACCACCTGTTTTAAATATATCACTTTTATCTTTAGTTTATAACATATTTATATTTTGAACACATATTTTAAATTATATTTATATTGTTATATTTATTTGCACAAACCTTAGTGTGTAGTAGCATGTAGTACAGAATATTGTAAAATGTAAACAAAAAGGTATAGAATAGGTATCACAATGACACAACACAAATCACAATTCACAATAATCATCAGGCGGTTCCTTATACATTTTATAATAGATCAGTGTAAATTGTACCATAATGTAAAATTACTATCAATTAAATATTAGTATACATTTTCTCCATAGCATTTTATTTTGAATTATATTCGCCAAATAAGTTTTACTTATCTGGCTATCGTATATGTGACAATCAACTGCAATATTAAAAACCAATCAAGCTTAAATAAAATTAATACTATTTTTATTTTTAAGGTGTCTTACTTAATGAAATTGTTGAACATATGAAACTCAAACGAACTGGTAAACTAAACCCTGATATTAAATTATGGATATATTCTGCACATGATACAAATGTAGCAAGTTTATTAAATTCCTTAAATATCTATAATAACAAATTACCACCTTATGCAGCTGCAGTGTTTTTAGAACTAAGGAAAAATAAAAATGTCAATAACTCTTTTGTTATTACTGTATGTTTATTTTTTAATTTTTTAATGGAAGTTATTGGAAAATTGACTAACTATTAAATTTGTACAGGTGTCTTACAGAAATACTAGCACTCATGAACCTTTTTTACTTCAAATTCCTGGATGTAATTCTGTAGCATGTGATTTGGATCAATTTATTGAAGTTGTAAAACCACTCATTGTCACAAATTGGTACAAAGAATGCCATACTATGGAAGAAAATAATTATATGACATATTTTGGTAAACTAGTGTATATGAATTATTATTTTATGATTTTAAATCGTAATTTAATTTTTAAAGTAGCTAAAATTATTATATATTTTTAATTTTAGTGTTTTTGTTTTAGGAATTTTAGCCATATTATTGGTCGCTGTTTCTATATTATTTTTCATATTCAATAAAAAATTATTCCTTTGTTACTGTGGTAGAAATTATGAAAAATGTATGTATAAAATTATCATAGATGACATTTATTAATTAAGTGTATATTTAAAAATGCTTTACTTCATTTTTTTTTTTTTTTTTTTTTTTTTTTTTTTGTTTGTTTGAAGTATTTAGTATTATTATTATTAGTATATCAGTATTATTTTATTTTATATTTTTTTATTTTTATAACTATTTATTCTTTGCACCTAAAATAATTGAGACATATTTATACTATTGAATTTAAATAGTTAATGAGAATTCAAGGAAATGTGTTTCAAGAATTCTTAGTGTGTTGTAACTTAATTTTATAAAAACTAATAATTATTCCAATGTATGAAATTTTAATGCTATAACTGTCCTCTAAGGAATAAAATAAAAATAAAATCTTATAATTTTTTCTTATCTTTTTTTGACTGTTTACAATTTTAGAAAATTTGGAAAGTACCTCCTCTTAGTATATAGCTATAAAATACCTGTTGACTAGGAAATTATTTCCATTATAACCATTCTATGATTTGAGTATTATTATAAATACAAATCAATTAATGAATAGGAATTAAATTTAACTCTCTAAACAAAAAATGTAAGTATGCTATAAAACTGTTTAAATTTTGAGAAATATAATTCTCATGTCAGTCAACTTGTTAGGCATGTTTATAAAATGTAAAGAACAGAATTGCATAATGAATTATTATTTGCATACACTTATTCTATACTTATTGATGGTCTATATTTTTATTATTGAATTAACAGAAATTTTAAATTCTTAATTATACATAATTCATTACTTAGGGGTCATTAATTGAATTACTAAACCAAGCTGTTTGTTCGAAACTTAAATATACAACTCATTAACCAAAAAAAAAATTACTTGAGTTTAGGTTACATATTGAAATTTATGATTGATATATTTTACACTATACCTTGTTTAAAAAAAAAAAAAAAAAAATTATTAATTATTTTTATGAATAAATAGTTGTTAATTATAAACTTTATTGTTTATAACCTTTTTATTTTTTTATTTCAGTTTAATTGGCCTGGCATGACAATTATTTATGTATTTAATGTTTATTGAAGAAAATATGTGTGGTTTTAATATTTTAGTATATTCAGCATGCAAAATAAATATATTTTTATGTTAGGATAATTATGTTAGTTTAGTTCTTGTGTTATACCAAAAAAGTTTATTAGAATTATTTATTTTAGTTATTATTATTATTGTGTTACCAATTATTAGAATGTGATATTAGTTATTTTATTCAAATTTAAATTTATATATATATATAATTATGTACTCTATGCAAGACTATGATTTACTAGTTGAGATGAAAAATAGTGAAAATTGATAAAAATTTAAATATACCTACTTACAAATATTTTAATATCATACATATTTCTATAATATATATGCAATTTATAGTTTGTTATTATTGGCAAAGTCATCTAATTATTTTTGTAATAATCAAACAAATAATTATAATTTTTTTTTATATTTCAATGGATTAATGTATAGGTGCCAATTATTTTTATAATTAACTGATAATTTTTGTATTCTACATTTTTATAATTTTTAAGAAAATGTGAAATTTGAATAAAAATGCGATTCAAAGTAAAGAGCATATTACAATCTGAATTTTATAATACTGAAAAAGAATTGCCTATTTTTTTACTATTATTCAATATTTTGAAAATCATAGACTTGAAAACTAATACATTTTTTTTGTTTTGAAAATATTACTTGATGTAGCCTAGAATACCAAACTTATAATATTTATAAAGTAGACATTTAAAAAAAAAAAAATGCCCAACGTCTTTAACCTACACATTTACTTTTATTGCATTGTATTGTTTATTACTAGGGCTGACAATTATATGCCCTAAAAATTATCAAAATATGCTCTTAAAATGATTACTTATAATATATTATACTGCAAATGATTTATAAAAGAATGGTACAATTGAAAACAAGAATGTTTTATTTTTTTTGTTAATAATGAAAACAATACATTACATTAAATGATAAAAATTTTAATTCATACATAATATTATTGCATTGAATAATTAATGATTTGGATAAATTTTCAAACAACAATGAATTGTTATATACTTATATAGATAGGTTAGGTTAGGTCGCTTGTCTGAGATAACTGAAATCACCTGAGATACCTTCTAATGTAAAGAATATTTCATAGGATAATATCTTTGAAAATTTTATTAAAAATAGAGAATACTATACTTTATTTTGACTGATATAAATAATAGTTAATTATATGTATTTCAACCTCTTCCCCCCACTATTTTTCAGAACATTTAGCTACTTTCTCTAGATTTAATCTCTAAAGTCTCTACACTTTGATCTCAAATTCAAGAATTAGTTTTTTTCTGTAGGAGAATGGAATAAAATGTTAGTTGAACTTTCATATGAACTTTAAGTTGTTGTAGGAGAAGTGTGGTGCTTTTGGTTTCATACAGCTCAACATTTCCCCTATCAGGCCAGGGGTATGATGCTATTTTTAATATGCATAATGCAAATATCAATGTTTTGCATTAAATAGATTTTGTTGTCAAGGATGTGTCTTTAGAAGGTTTTAACTTTCAATCTCACTGTCTGTTTGTATTTTACCAAAAACCTCAAGAACTGTATTAACTATTTTGACAAAAATGTTTAATTTAATTTCTTATTATTATGGAAAAAAAAAAACAGAATATTGTAACAAGTCAACTAAGAGGTTAGGTAGGTACTCAACATTTGTGTGGAGCTCTACTACTTTTTTTTAAAACCACTTAACATTTGTATTTTTGGTATTTATCTCAATGCCATTCGGGAGCAGTTCATATTTTCAAATGAAGAGTGTTAGAAAAGTTATTTGTTCCAATAGCAATGTAATAGAAAATTTATTTGTCTTAATAGATATGAATGAAATAATCTATTTTATATAATACAGTGTTTTTTTTCTTTTATCATGAATCAACAATTTTGTTAGAGGATTTTAAGTGAATTTGTTTTTTTTAAATCATTTTTTAATTTTTACTCCCACTCCATGCACCTTAAATAATTATATACTTTAATTTTCAAATACGAATCCTCCTTTTTAAACACAGATTGTAGTGGGGAATATTTTTCTACAAAATATGGGGGTTCCTATTTGAAAAACAAAAGTATCTATAAACTTATTTAAGGTATATGGAGTGGGGGTATAAATTAAAAATTGTTTTAAAATAAAGCTTAATGATTAAAAAAACAAATTCATTTGAAATCCTCCAAGAAAATTGTTGATTTATAATAAAAAAACCATGCTGTATGTAAATTAATCATTATTTTATTTTTAAATGTAAATTTATCCAATTAATATTATATATTGAATACTTTGATAAACAATATTATCAATGTAATAAAGATAATATTTACATAAGCAAAAAATTAGTTTTTTTATTGTTTCAATTTATATATATTAAATATATTATTGTACATACTTATATTATTTATATTACTTATTTCAATCGTTTTACTGGGTTTAATTTTTTTTTATAGTTTACACTACAAAAATATACTAATTGTTTACTTTGTATTAAGTACCTACCTACTACAAACAATCTACAATTTGAGTTCTCTTCTATTCTTATTTTATTCTGTAAGAAAATCTCCATATTTGATTTTAAAAAAAAAATTATTGAATAAATAATTTATTATGATTGTGCAAATTCAAATAGTATGTTTATATTAAATTTATATAGTATTTATATTATACCCACATTATTGCAAATAGGAGTATTATTTAATTTTTTACTAGGTATATTTTTACAAATATTTTCAAATTTTAAAATACTAAATCATTCAAATTTAATACATTTTTTTCGTACATATAACTATTCGAATAAATAACATTTCTAACACTCGTTAATCGAAACATGACATTCGGAGACATGTTACCCCACCCATGCTATTTGTGCTGTATTCGAGTTTCGTCCCAAACATAAAATTTGAATATAAGGATATACTAGTTCCGTCTCGGGTTTTTAGATGGATATATTAATTCCGTACCGTGTCATTAATTTAATTATACGAGTTCAGTCCCATGCATTTTCTATACGATATTAATATTGTATACAATTTTATATTATTTAGAAATAAAGATAATACTATTTAACTTTTAAACTTTCCAGCCATTATTTGTACATCTGCATGTCCGGATTTATTATTTTTATCATACTGCTATAATAATATTGTAATTTAGTTAACCATATTTTTATTAGGAACGGAATTGGTGTATAAACTTTTTTTACTTGGGACGGAATATACTTACTGGTGTATACTTTTTTTTCACCTGGAACGGAATTGGTATAAAAAAAGGTTATTAGGACGAAACTCGGATGCAGCCCCGCCATTTGTACCACAAACTTTCATGTATTTTTACTTTGTGCAGTTTCTATTATTTTAATTAATTAAGTAAGCTAGTAAAACATTCTGGCTTTATAAAGATGGTATAGATATTTTAAAGAATTCATAGTATGAAAAAATAAAAGTTAAATTTACTTTAACTTGACTTTTTTTTATATGTATACAGTGTGTCTCATAATGATCTGACACTTGAAATAAGTTTTGTTCTATTCAATAATTTTTTAAATAATTAGTATTATTGGTATAGTTAATACATTAAACACATTTTTTTTAGGTGGGAGAACTTCAAACAAAAAATAAAAAATTTGTCTATAATTAAAAAAAAATCAAGTAATTTTATATAAAAAAAAAAATGTTTAGGAAATTTTTGGTCGTTGAAACTTGCTTATATATGGTTTTTATTATCTAAAATGTTTTGAAATTTTTGTAAACATAAATATTGTTTTGGCTTATAACCGATGTAGTGAGTATTATTATATAATATTAACTCGTGGAAATTCATGAAAATAGTGGTTGTTTATTGTGTTCAGATTACTGATTAAATATTATAAATAACAATAGTATTCACATTTGCCAAAGATTCAAAATAATTGTAGAAAATAAAATATCATAAGTAAACAAAAGTTCCTAGTCAATACATTTTCTAATAATCCATTCTATAAAATGACAATTTTCAAATTTTTTTTTAAATTATTGTAAAGTTTTACATTTTTATTTTAAGTTCCCACGCTTAAAAAAAATATTTATATTTACTTATTATTAATTGTAGCGCAGAGAGAGGCATTCTAATCATTTAAAAAAATATATGTATAAGTATAAAAAATTTCAAAATATCGAATAGAATGAAAGTTTTTTTAAGTGTCTGATCACACTAGGGTGCCACTTAAATTTTTTTTTTTTAAATTTCTTACCTTACTTTAAGATTTTATTCACCATAAAAACTATTTTGACGAAGTTTTAGAATTTCGAGTTAAGTTTTTCTGACCGCTCAATGCATCTTAAAATATATAAATAGTAATNAAAAAAATATTAGGTATTCAGAGATTTTGAAGTGTTTATTTGCTTGGATCAGGATACTGTTGACGATGTTTTTCAACGACTTGCAGTAAAAACTGTTTTTGCTTCTCTTGATTGGTCAAAACTGAATTAAAAAATGAAATTAAAGACACTCTTCGCTCTGCTATGTCATTCACAACTTTTAAAGATTCCACTGTTTTCTTTCCACTTAGATATTCTTTATTAGTTTCCCATGTGCTTGAATCAGTCCGTAAAAAGTTTGTTTCAATATTCAATGCTTCAAATAAATGTATAGTTTGATTTGTCACTAAATCTGATAACTTCTTCTCAGCCAATTCTACTGCTCGTATTTTTAATTTTTTTGCTTTACCTTCATCACTCCCTAAATTTGATAAAGCTGATATCATGCTCAATTTATTTGCATATGAAACATTGTTATCAAAGAATGATAGACCTACTAATGTGGAGCTCAAGTACCATAAATGACGAGAAAAACATTCTAAAAATAGCTTTAGCTATTGTCTTATTCTCATAAGCTTTTAAATCATTTGTGGGGGCACTAGCAACATCAGGCGATGTAAACCAATATTTAATACACATTTTGAAAATAAAAACATTGAATGTTTTTAATCCCTCTAGAACTTCGGGTTTTAATTCAAACTGTGATCGAAACATATAAATTTTCAAACAGTAAATGATTTTAGACATCCACCTTGCTCTATGGAATGCTCCGGGTGATTGTGTTGTAACTTTTTCATCTATAGTTTCTCCAAGAAATATCAAACTTAGATGTAGTAATTCTATGAAATCATCTCTCGGCTGATAAACTGATAATTGATTTCGAATGAAATTGATTATGTCATTTTGTATGAGTATTATATCAAAATATCAAAAGAAATAGAGTTGTCCGACATTGCACTTCCATAACCTTCTTTATTTATATTTGTCCAGAATTTTGAAAATGTTTTAAATAATAATAAGTCAGGGCCAGATTGATGTTCATTTGGAAGAAAATTAAATACTTTCCTGGCTATTATTTCAAATATATGATGTCTACAAGCTAGACCTAAGAGATTTCTTCCGATTTTTTGTTCTAAAATGGTACAGGCCTCTTTTTTTATACCGGTGTTACTAGCTGTGGTATCAAAACACATAAAATTTACTCTGTTTACGATATTCCATTCATCCAGCAATTGAAATACAGCATTTGCTTGTTCTTCTCCAGTTCCTCTGGTTAATTTTGGTACTCCAAGTAGTTTCGTTACTCCTTCTCCCGAGACTAAAACTGCTAAACGATCAACTGATTCTTTAGACATTAATTCTGGTAATATTTTACCGTCCTAAAGAACTGTAAGTGCAACTTCAGGTTGAAAATCTTGTCTAATTTCTTTACTTATATTTTCCCTATGTGTTCGTCTCATTCGACGGATTGTTTCTTTATTTAAAGCGATTTCAGTAGTATTTAAACCAATTGTTTCAGCTGTAGCTGCATATATATATGTGGCATTACGATCATTAACTTTAGTACGATCTAGTGCCGACGCAACAGCTCGATTAATTATATTCCTCGGACGTTTTCTAGGACATTTTGGTAAAATATATTTTACTTCTTCGTCACTATCACTTGTACTTTTCTCACTACTGCTACTACTACTAATACATAATACTGTATGTTTTCCAATTTCTAAACGTTCACTTTCTTTTTTTTTTTATGATATTATATTTAAGTTCTTTGTAATTAACAATTTTTTATCGAGTGCACCCATCGATCCTCGTCTACCCTTCTCTCTTTGTGCTTTCAAAAATTCTTTGTCTTCTTGTAATTTAATTAAATTCATAGCATTGGCATGGGCNCTGACGCAACAGCTCGATTAATTATATTCCTCGGATGTTTTCTAGGACATTTTGGTAAAATATATTTTATTTCTTCGTCACTATCACTTGTACTTTTCTCACTACTGATACTACTACTAATACATAATACTGTATGTTTTTCAATTTCTAAACGTTCACTTTCTTTCTTTTTTTTTTGATATTATTTTTAAGTTCTTTGCTATACATTTTTTTTCTGTAATTAACAATTTTTTATCATGTGCACCCATCGATCCTCGTCTATCCTTCTCTCTTTGTGCTTTCAAAAATTCTTTGTCTTCTTGTAATTAAATTAAATTCATAGCATTGGCATGGGCAACATCAAAGAAATCGTCTAAATTATTTACAAAATGATTCACTTTCATAACCTGTGTTTCTGTTTGTCTGGTCGCATTTTTTTTAATACCAATCCATTTCAAATGTAATTTTTTGATCTGATTAATTATATTATAATTTTGTTAACTGATGGCAGTTTAGATCCAGTTAAATGTTCACTTGTGGTGCCAATCAAATAAATACCACGATTTTTCGAATTTTTCTAAGAAATTGTAATAATCAATCAATAATCAAGTTTAATAATAAAACCTTAGATAATCAGTTTTATCTTAAAAAGTAGGTACCTAACAGATAATCATATAAGTATAAAACTTTGATACGCTTGAGCGACCTTGAAATATCCTGTAGTACGATATTTTCCACCCTAAAGCGAACATTTTGATTATGGTCTTTTTTGACGGTTATTAATTTCATTTTTCCGCTTCAAATTCGATTAAAATTATACGTCGCCCTACAGCAATGCATGGTTTGCTTGTACCCTAGCGACGGACCTGGAATTACCCTCCTAGAATAGTTACGAACGATAGTTGAATTATATAATATGAGTAAGTTTAAGACTCAGTAAAACTGTAAATCGTTTTTTACACGTAACCTTCATGTCCCATATTTTACAAAACAATATATTCCCATTCGAAGAAAACATATATTTACCATATTCAGATATGTGACTCCTTGACACGACTGCAGTGTTTAAAGGAGTTTAACTTTCGGGATTTGAAAAAACCAATAATTAATTAAACATCAAAGTCGATCGAAATCACGCACCACACGAGTATAAACCACGTCCGATAATTAAAACAAAATTCTAGTAGATATAAAGGTACGAAACTATTAACGAATTGAAAATAATCCATAACAATTTATTCGATTGAAACAAATTGATACCTAAAAGTACGATTTTATCCATAACACGAGTATGTACTTAATCTAATAATCTAATTAGCTTGTTCGCCAATTGCTGATTTATATAAATCTTAAACGATTATTTTGTTATTTTCGAATCGTCGAGTTGAAACTTTGCGAAATCCTCGAAATATCCTACAATAATGTACAAAATCCTAGAATAAGCCTTAAATATGCGAAAATTCCGAAATATATAAAACCAAATTTTGTATACAGAATGTTTGTTAGACCGCGAAACAAATGTTGGTATAAACTGGTTTTTTTTTTTTGACCCTCCAATATAAACGTGTTATGCAAATGTGTACAATTAATAATGTCAGTCCTATTAATTACAATGCAAAAATCAAATGCCTACTAGTTAAAAAGCCTACCTTAACTTACAGCGGTATTGAATTTTTCTATACTATGTTAATTCTAATTATTCGACTACCTAAAACCTGGATAGGTTTTAAATTTTAACCGAACTATTTAAAAATGAAAAAAAAAATCATGTTAAATAACCTTTAACCATAAAACATAGACATTGTACGAATAGAGATAATTAACATCGGGGCTAATGGGAGCCGTAGTGACGTAGCCAGGATTTATCAAAATTGGTGGTGTAAGGGGTTTAGTGGACCTCAATCGTCTTAACCTTATTTATTTTTTGCGAGATTTTGAAAAAATGAATGTATATAATGAACTATCTGTTAATATTGTAATAAGATAATTGCAAATGAGGCGTCGAAACGAACTATTTCTTCCAGTGCTCTTTCCAAATCATGCTCATTGTTATCTAGGAGTGAAATATCGTCAGCGAATCTTAAGAAGGATATTATTTCTCCACCCATTTTTATGCCTATTTTATTTCCGAGAAGTGTTTCTCTAATTTCTTTAATAGGCTGTCCGACATAATTATTCAATAAGGCTTGCGAGAGTGGACATCCTTGTCTTACACCTTTCCTAATTATCGCTGTCTATGTTTTGTCAGTGATTTTTATTGTAGCTGATTGATCTATGAAATTAAAATATGAAAAAAAAAAACCACTGGGTCAGGTCATATTTTATAAGTATTATAATGATATAGGTAGATAGGTAGGCTATACTTTCAATCGACCTTTGCGGAACTTTATGATCTATTCTCTGTAGTTACTCTATACTAGAGAGTAGTATTTGGGTCACCAAAATGGCGGCCCGCGAGCCCGCAGACAAGTAGGAAGAAAACGAAAATATAATACGTTATTTTAGAATAGTAATTTCCTATTTTTGAACAAGACTCGTCAATTATTTCACAAAATAATTTTCTATTTTTATTTTATTTAGATATAATTGATTTTAGTTTTACATTGTTTTAAATATTTATAATATTAATAATGATTTTAATGTGTATACAAACCATTGGAAATTAGGAAATTTTACTCTACAGCTGCAAACACACTTCCTTTCCGAAGTGTACTTGTAAAGAAATATTATGGACATGACTGTTGAGGCGGCCGGTGCCGGAAAACGATATATCAACATTATAAATTCCACTGACAGATATTGATGATGGCTGACTGAGAGAATGAAAGGAAAACCTCCTATTAGGCTGGAAATTAAAACAAACAATTTATCATAAATAATTCGTAATATTATAATATCATTATTCGTAGTATGGGTGAGCAATAGTGTACACCTTGTTTATTTAGTATTTTATATCATGACCACAAGTGCCCCGGACATAGGCGCAAATTGGGGTGGGGGGAGCTTGGAGAGACTTAGTCCCCCAAAGTGCCTACCAAGTCCTACCAGTTTAAAGTACGTATAGTACAAAGGATACATCGTTTTTAAAAATTAAACTCGAATACGGATTTATAATTATTGAAAAAAAAAAAAAAAAATGTTGTAAACGTTCTACATTGTTTGAACAATGGTACCACTAATCGTGTAAAAAAACCTACTGTGTTGTGCATACGCGGGAAATAAATTACGATAAAACACGATAAAAACGGCCGCTATTTTCAATATTTACAAACGTGAAACCCCTGAAATTAGAAAAAATTAATCTTCTTCAAATACGCTGACGGTTTATGTTTTTCGCGCAAGATTTACGCATAGATTTCATTTAACCGTGGATTAAAAACGCGATAATTTACATTGTAACGAATAACGAAATCCCTTCCCATATTATGGGGACAGACTTGAGTTACCCCGAAAAAAATTTGGGCCATTTGTGCCCGGCACACAATTATACCTACCTGTGAATAGGACGACCGCAAATGACACGAACGAGGTCTTGACCTCGAATGTGCCGACTGCATCGGCGACCGTGTCATTTGAATTTCACTTATTGTGTAGAAAAACGGACGAAACCCGCGACGATGGGAGCATTTTTAGAAAAGTTTCGTTTTATAGACAATTTTCACTGTATCTATTGCAAGTAGATAGTATTGTAGCCATGGTATAGTCGATATTATTAGTCAACTCGATTAATTGATTTGCATTTATAAACGCATTACTATTATAGGGATGGACCGATACTTAATCAAATACACGACGTCGTCGGGGGTATCCATGTCTTTGGACGTGAAAAAAAAAAAAAAACGAAATAATTGTTAAAAAAAATTACGGATTCTCAACCGGTATAACGATTGGATTTCTATATCCGAAACGTGTTTTCCGATTTCAGATATCGGATACCTACCTACCTGCCGGTAACCATCGCGTACGTGTGGACATGGGTAAAAACCGGTATCGGGCCGTCCCTAACAGTATTCTGTTACAATGCCCGCCTGTAGTTGATAATATTTTACGCGCATTTTACACGCCTGGTACCGACTTCGCCGTTTTCATAATATTTTTGTTTGCGCCTGCGGGTTTTCCTAATGTTGCAGTGTACCACGCCGTGCCCCGGGAGGAGACCGAGACGGTCGACTTGGACCACGACGGACGGAGTCGCGTGGCCGTCTCGTTCCGGATGAACGGCGTCGAGAGCACGTCGGCCGACGTCTGAGATGACGGCGGCCAGCTGCACCTGCGCGACGCAATGTTTTTCACCACGGCACCACCCATATTATCGCGATCACACCGCCGATTCCCCCAGAGAAACCTACAATAGTCCTAAACTGCATCCCGGTATTAAGCATAGAAATCGCACGTAGTATTATCGTATGTACTCGCAGTACGCACCTATGACGATGCATTATTGTTGTGAAACCGCAACCGGTGGCGCGAGTCCGGGATAGATTTCAAAAGGGACGTGCCGTCTCCGCGTTACGAACGCTAGACACGGGAATTTCCGTTCAACAGTAACGGTTTTGTGTCGTCACTCATTTATCGAGTCAATCGGTCTGTTATTATCACACTGTAAGGAAGGACGTTATCTGTACAACGAGTTTTTTTTTCTTTTCTCGATATTTCACTTTTTAAGCGAGGTGTAAGTACGTATGGTAATATGCACGCGAAACATCGCGCACAATTGAAAAATGCTCGCGTTTCGTTTCAAAACGAAAATACCGAAGGGGAAAAAAACCTACGTGGTTGTGCAGACGATGCGTTCCAACCTTCCAGTTTGATAATAGGGCAATTCACTCGGCAATTGAAAATAAACGGCACAAAATCGTCCCGCGTTTTACATACCCGTGTTTACCTACCTACTTATTATTAGGTACACCTATACATTTTTTTTTTTCTCTTTGGGGTTCTACAAATAATTAATAATTATAGACAATAATAGTGGACATTAACGGTAGTTTAACAATAATTACGTTTAATTTTAACTTAAATTTCACTTAAAATTCACTTTTCATTTACTTGATTTTTAAACTGACTAATTTTTGTTTTTCCACGTGCATTCACAACGATAGGTCCCCGGCTCCATAGTTTACGCCACCGGTTGTAATAGGTTAGTAGGTATTTTAAAATTAAGATAACATTATGTATTTAGTAACTGTTCAAAATATGTTTTATTATTATGCACTTATCTGTGTGTATAAGCATAGGCGTCCATTTAGGGGGGATCAAGGGGCCTGTTATACATTGTAACAACTGATGTATACAGTTAAACAATATACCAAGACAGGTTGACCAATATAACGGAACAATACAGTTCATAATAATGTAACTTGTACCCTACCACCAGATTTTTTTTTTTTTTTTTATAAATGGACGTCCTTGTTCATAACATACTGCCTCTGTATACATATAATAACTCGAGTGAATTATGCTATATTAATGTTATTATTATAATTATTTATTTATTTATTTTTATTTTTTTTTTTTGTATTTAATTAATTATGTAGCGCTATTCTCTATCCGGGGGGGCGATGAACTCAAATTTTTGCATCAACACCAGCGTGTGTCGAATTATAATAGTTACACACTCGGACCTTATTCGTATAATTGTTATAATATTATTACGCGCCTGTGCGTTTCAGCTGTACTCATACAAGAATAATTTGTTCGCTTATTAAACCTAAAATATGCTTAGTAGATTAAAAAAAAGAAAAAAAAAATCCTAATTTATTATTTGTATGTCGTTAATTATTATCACGTATTAATATTAAGGAACTACGACAATCGCGATATTGACGATTATCATCGATTATTTCCTATATATATATATATATTTTTTTTTTTTTGCGGGTGCCATATACCTATACTAAACGTACCAACGAATAGGAAACCTTATTATTGTTATTATTATTAATTGATGTAATAATCGAAAAACGGACCGTTAACTGTACGACAGTGTTTGGAAATAAAATTAGTTCGCCGTTTTTTTTCGGAAATGTCTATGTTACCAATAGGTTGCGGATCCTAACAATTTACCGACGCCTCACAACAGATCACACTGCAGTCCCGGGCACAAGACTCCGGAGCAGATCGTCCTGCTCCTTCCCCCCCCCTTTTCGTCATAAAATTATACTCGATGCGGTCGATTCGAAATTATACTGCACAGAACGAAATCGAACGGGGATAAATGTTATTGCAAAAATGTACACAGTTTTGTTAAAATATTGTAAAACCGCGGTCGATTAATTTATAATATAAGTACATGCACCTATAATAATAGTCGTATACACCGTTATCGAAGCATACTTGTCGCTCGTAGGCATTTCACATCAAGTCGGTTCACATCTGCAGTCGCGTCTCTCGAAATACCATTATTACCATAATATAATATTTTATGATGATCATAAACATATTTTATGCATAACGCAATACAACGCCCGCTGCGATAACGCAGATGGTAAACCGGTGTCCCGGGAGTATTGTACATTCGATATATTTCGAATGGTTTTTTTTTTTAAATATTGCACGCATCGTTTCAAGCGAGTCATAAATTTATTATGCGGGTTAGGCATATATACAACGTTCACAGAAAACGGAAAAAAAAAAACATTTGCATATTATTCCGGAGGTGTTGGATTATAACGTCCGGTAGGATAACATATTATAAAATACCTTTACTTGCATTAAGTGTGTATTATTCGAACGGGTGCATTTTGTTTCGTTCGAAACATCAAGTAAGAATATGTGGTTTTTTTTTTCGCGCGTGTACTTATGCGGAATATTGATAACTAATAAATAAATAATTAAAAACACATTCCGGGTGATAATAATAATAATAATAATAATAATCGCATTTTTCAATACAAATGAATAAAATACATAATGTTTTATGTTATTATACTACATACGGTTATCATTAATAGACTAAACACGATTGACAAATGTATTCAAAACTCATTTGAATTACTCGTATATCGCACGTCACGCATTAAGTATTTATAATACAATACGTTGAATTTATTTATCGGGCGCTTGTAACATTACAACATTCGCGTAATGTTTAGCGGCGAGTTTATGCGCGTGTTTGTCACGTTTTCGTTCGCACGTCGGTCCCTCACGGATGATACGGTTATTTTCCGTGCAAACCCCCAACCCCCGCCCCTCCGCCCCGCCCCGCCCCGCCGCCCGTCACAAATGTACGCGGTATTGTAATACCGGGTCCGCAATCGTCATACGACGGAACGCCCGCGAATGCAATGCGATAATGTCGTTTCGCTTAATTCACCCCCGGGCAGCGTTGACGTGTTTCGATCGCGCACGGTTCGGACGGCGTTGTTATGCGGAGGTCGCGCGCGCCCAATATCCGATGTGACGTCGTTTACGGCGTTTTGCTGCGCGCGCGACGGTTATCGGGCACACCCGGAACGGCCGCGGCCCCGCATTGCAATACCGCGGGGCCGTTCGAATCGCGAATTCAACAGCGCGTTACGGGCACCGCCGCGGGCGTTCGCGGCGGTGCCCCGGCCCGCGCTCTGTATAACGCGCCATTCGAAAATACGCCGCGCGCCCCGTTTGTCCACCGTGCGCGGGTGCCTGTATAACGTGCCCGCCGCCGAATTGTCGTTGTGTGAAACATGCCGTGTAATAAATAAATTGAAAAATACGAATTTATAACAATATTATTATTATGTGTACGGTTATAAAATTACATTATTATACGTTGGAATTCGAAATTTATAAAACAAATATCAAACAAAACAATATGTTATATACCTGTATGTTATTGATTATTATATTATAGTGATAATAAACGAGTTGTAAAACGCAACAATAATTGCACTTTCGTGTGTGTTGTTTTTGTTCGTCAGATTCCCTTTCAGAAAAGGCGGTACACGCGATACCCCGGAACCACGAATTCCGGTAGAATTTCCGTACGCGGTGTAAACAAATGAAATTGAAATCAAACGTCAATGTAAAACCAATCCGTTCCTCGCTCCGTTAAGAATGTAAAAGATACAGACGTACCTCGCACGACAAATGGGCCGGTGGGCAACTGTTTTAGGTGAGGAGTTGGGAAGGTAGAGGGGAAATTTAATATATATATATATATATGTACGTATATCTGTACGCAACGATTAATAACGAAACAGGATTCTGAGCGGAGTTCGGTTAATAGTGTTGTTGCTTTGTCAACGATATGCAGAATGATTCGTAAGTCTGCTCATCAAATTTTTTTTTTTTTTTTTTTTAATTTTGCATACATTCAGATTTCGATTTTTGGAATTTTGGTTTTTCAAATGAGAACCTATATTGAAAATTCCATAAATAGATGGAGTATGGCGTATACTCCATACTCCATAGTGTTAACATTTTTGATTTTCGTCAATCCGTTAACGAGATATTTCACTTTTATGTTTAAGTTTGGGGGAGAGTGGTGAAGCAATAATAAAACGCCGCGCACGTATAATACTACATTACACGCACCCCCTACCTAACTCAAAAGTTGAATATCTCGGCAACGGATTGACGGAAATCAAAAATGTTGACATCAAAATGTATTTACAGTGATACTACATCTATGTATGGGATTTTTAATATAGGTTATCGTTTGAAAGACCAGAATTGATCATCGTAGGGTACTCCTTAAACGTTGTAAAAAATCTAAGTATTCGAAAATATCGGCTTTAACTACACTTAAAAATTCCAAAATCAGAATTTAAACATATTCAAAATTTAACAAAAAAAATATTTAACATATGATCATAAATATTTTCACCATATTAGTATTATATTAGTACTGGTTGAAAAGAGAAAGATAAGTAGTGGCCGAAAAGGGTGGTGCCCGTTTATTACAGACTTCCTAATTCATCTCAAGTGGGCAATTACAAACAATGGACGATGTTTTGGTGACCGTGAGTGTCTAAATAGTTTATACAAACCCGTCTTTGAGTCAGCAAAGGGGAATATGGGTTTGTTGAAGGGATATGGGATGGAAGAAAGGATGATTGAGGGGGTTGATTTAAGGACCAATATATGATGTTTACAGGAAGGTCGACATTTTTACAGATTGGAGGTTCCGTGCAGACACTAATTTGAATTAAAACATTAAATTTAGTAAAAACATATAACATTTATTTGTAATTTTATATTATTTTTATGACAGTAAACTATTGTTATTATTTATTAGTAGTATTATTTTCGTTAAATTGTTAAAACAAAAACGGCCTCCCAATTCTCTCCGCGATGCACCATTTGGTCAAAATTAGCTTCCAGAAATCACCCTGAAGTTGATTGCTGAAATAAAATTTTTGGTAGAAAATGTATTAATAGGTAGAAAAAAAGAGCATGCACAATAGCAAAGCAAAAACCAGCAAAGGCCCAACTAGACCATCAACTTTGGAGTTGTTCAAATTAGGGACGCATGAAAGACCCATGAGGACTATAACTTAACCTAACTAACCTCCCACAATTCTCTCACACGACTCTCATAATAGGTAACTACACATTTCATTTATAATTTTGTAGACATAAATTTACCACAAATATTTTAACATTATATACACATGCATTGTCTGTATGAAATTTGTATTTTATTCTGTTCATTAACTACGGAATACCTGAATATTTAATAATAAATAAATATTTAATCTTTACTATGAAAAAGCTGATTGGACTTTTTTAGGGGTACCAATTTTAAACAATTCAAACTTAGGAGTGCTAAAGTCTCCCTAGCACCCCATTAGTTGCACACGTGGAGACCAGTACATTTCTCGAAATGTTCAGAATCTAAAAATACGAAAATTGTTTTATTATTAACTATGGACAGTGTTAAGAAGGACCGTGTTACTGTTATAATAAAAAAACGGGAAACGGGAATGAATTTCTCTCTAAAAGAAACGTTCGCAACACTTATTACGAGTATAGATATTAAAAGACTTCAGATCTATTGAAATACAAATATTTCGATGTATAGGTATTACGTTTTAACAGGAATATTGAAAAGTTGATCACAGATGTGTGTAATAAATACGTTTAATGTAATGTTGAACGAATTGACATAAATTTCATTTTAAATGGTTCAATATGAATACATATTTCGGCGATAAATGTTTAATAATATTATGCCCTATACGCAAACGTCTTTTTTTGTAGGTTATTTGTATATATATATATATTTTTTTTTTTATCGTTTTATTGTGTAATATTCGATAAGCGTTCCCGGACTAATTACAATTAATATTAATGGATAGGCTTAAATCTATGAAAAAATTAAATGGGCTCGCCGTCTACTCGTGCCTACACCTTCCGTTCTCCCTCCCCTCCTCCCTTCGCGCATTGTTTATACATCACGTAATATATTCTTATTATATTATATTACTACAGTATAGGTATACATACAGAAGCACTCGATTAGGGCGTCGAACGTGTTCCCTCACCGACATTATAATATATACGATAAAAAATAATTTGGTATCGACCGATAGTTGCAATACAATGTAAACTACCATTTGTGTTGAACTTTACATTATGACATGCGTATATTTGTACCGCTTTCCTCGGATCAATATTCGAGTACCTACCATCAAACACGTGTGCGAATGAAAAAAAAAAAAGAAAAAGAAAAACATTAATCAACTCAGTAACAGACTAAAATATTATTGCGTCGAAAATATAGGCACCTATGATCTTTCACTAATTATTGTTAAAAGACGACGTATATCCGGCCGTAGATTTAACCAATTTATCGCAGTACAATATCATACACGATTAATAATAATATATAATCCACGGTGAACACATGAAATTATAATTAAATAATTTCAATGACGTCCGATTACAACGATGCTATGTGAAAAAAACGAATACCTAACCTGTAATATAGGTTTATTGTTATATTATAATACCCAGTGGCGTGCGCGTGTAGGGTGATTAGGGATATTATCCCCCCTACACAGAGTTTATAAATACAACAATTATATGAATATTTTTTTGATAATTACAATTTTAAAAATATATATTTTGCATATTTTGGCCAAGTTATAAGGAAAAGCTTAATTTATTGATTAAAAATTAACTTTATGTCGAATTTTCTCCGAAAATAAAAACTATTACACTGTAATGTGTCTGTCATAAGGATCGACGTTACGTTGCCTATTCAAAGTACGTTAACTGGCCCAATAATATACTATTCATTACAATGATTATAGTAAATCAAAAGCCACACATACTTCATACTATAGGTAGGCCACTGTTGCGTGTGGGAAGTCAGAAAGGTGTTGGGTTAATATCCAATACCTTTCTAACTATAATTAGTGGTTGGTAATTCGTTTTTATCGTACTGGATGCAACGATAAATCATCGCAATCAATGTACGATTTCGAACGAAGCTTGGTAAAATGGTAGGCAAAATTATCTATCGTGTCATTCCCCAAGTGACTCAGAAATCAGCAAAATTAAAACCGTTATATCGTCGTTTGGTTTTTGATTTTTCAGTAAAACTGTAGGTTATCTAAAAAAAAAAAATGTTTAAATACACCAGACGGAAATTCGAATATTTTATGATACGATATAAAAAAGAGTTTTCAAAGAAGTAAAACATCATAGTAAAATTAATTGCTTTTTTTCTACACTCAGAATTATTTATTATAGTTGAATTACCCGTCGATGGCGGGGTTAAAAAAAAAAATCTCATACCGTTCATTAAACTAGACAGTGGACACTACATTTAAATCTTTTATTGCAATACCTATTATTATAATCATCCAACGATCCTACCAATTATAACCTTTTATGCTGATTAATTTGAGCTAAATGTATTCCATTTTATTATTTATTACAGAAAAAAAACAGGTATCTCTCCAAAGACTTTAGTTTATTAATAATTTAATAGACAATAATAATATGGAAGTTACTGTCGTAAAAAAACGTTAGATTAGGTACATAATATATATTTCTATGCGAGTTAGCAAATGTGATAAGTACAGTTTTTTCATCGGTTTAATAATTAATAACTATTTTAATAATTAATCGAACTTGCGTTTAAAAAAAAAATTACGAAAATCGGTAGGGTAGAAATTCAGATATAACCAAGAAATCGTTTCACGTTTTAATAATATAATAGATAGATAATAGTTAGATACATATTATTCCACGTAATTGTATTTAATTTGGATGTTTAGTATATAAGTCGAAGTTCCTATTTAATTAGTTTCGTAATTATAACATATTAGGTGCTATTGAAAATTAAGTCATCAATTATTTTTTATCGATTATTGGTTTACCTAAGCGGTATATCACTCGCTATACACTTGTTATTTACTCGCATGTAGGCCTTTAATACAATTGTAGTAAATTATTTAAAATAATGTTTGATATAAATTGATGTAGCCATATCGAAGATAATATTATTAAGTGGTCAATGGTCAAATCGATCGGATGTAGTTTTCGGTTCATTTTCATTTTAGAGTACTCTGCGATTATGATTTATTAATCATCGACAGTTCATTATAATTTGTTCGGTATTTCTAAACGAACCTCAAATCAATTTTAAAGTTTCAAATTCGGGCTCATTCGATATCGACAGTTCGTTATAATTCATTCAATATTTCTATAAGTGCGTAAAATCAAAGTTATGGACGATTCGAGTGTCTCAACTATGAATGACAGTAATATTCATGTAGTTGATACTGTTTATAGAGACCAAAGTGAGCCAATTCCATCTACCAGTTATGATGTGCAATTATTCGAAGGTCAAAGCCAAATTTGTGCCCAAGTTGACCTACAGCCGTCAAAGCCAATCCCATTGTCTACTACTCGTATACTTGATGGGACTTTTTTTAAATTAATATCTTTTGACTCTAAAAATGTAATAGCAAGTTGTGTTGTATGCCTGCCAAAAAATGTAAACATAAAGGGCTCTGTATTTTCATCCTCAAATTTTAAAACTCATTTAAAGAGAGTGCACGATAGGTCTGTTTTATATGAATATGAAAATTATATTGTTAACCCACGAAAGTCAAGAAAAGGAAAAATGATAACTTCTCACGATACGAATTATAAAAGAAAAAAGAAAAATTACACACAAGAGCAATTTGATGAAGATATAATTAATTATATTATTCATGCAGTAGCACCTTTCAGTACATTGAAAAATCCATTTTTTGAGGAAATATTTATTAAATCTGGAATTCTTGATAATAACCGTTTAACTTTAATGAGTCCCCAAAGTCTTACTAGAAAAATTGAATCTAATTTCAATACATATGTCGAAAAAATAAAAAGTTCTTTAGAAAAAGTAAATTATTTATGTACAACAGCTGATGTGTGGTCTGCACAAAGAAAGAGTTTTATGTGTGTAACCGTTCATTGGATTGATGAAGACTCGTTAGAGCGAAAAACAGCTAGTCTAGCATGTCGCCGTTTTAGAGGTGCTCTTTCACAAGATAAATTCGCCAACATATTACATGGTGTATATTACAAGTACAATCTGAACGCTGCCAAGGTAAATAGTGTATTATATTGATAATAGTTCTAATAGTATAAGGTATAATATATTTTAATTTTTTTTTTTAATAGATAATTGCAACCGTTATAGATAGTAACAGCAATATGGTTAAAGCATTTAAAGTATTTGGTGGAAATATGTCATATTTTGAAGAATTGAGCTGTAGTAAGGAAACGGATGAAAACGATAGTGATTTAACTGTAACAAGTTTTCAAGAATATAGCGGAAATTTAGAAAATGAACCATACGTCATTCTTTCTGGTCATACTCGATGCTGTGCTCATACATTGAGCCTTTGTTTGACTATTGATATAACTAAAACCATTCAATTATCACCACATCTCTATGAAATACATACTCAAGTAATGCAAAAGTGTAATATACTATGGAATGCAGCAAGTCAACCAAAATCAGCAGATGTAATACTATCAGTTTTAGGACATACCCTATCAAGACCTGATGAAGCGAGATGGAATTCACTATTTGACTGGTTATCTCAAATTAATAAAATAAAAGAAAAATCCAGTGAACTTAATCGAGCACTTAACTTAAATCATTATTCATTTACCACTTATGATCACAACTATATTGAGGAATTTTTATCTTGTGTTAAGCCTTTATTACAAGCATTGGACATAATACAAGATGATAAAAGTGTATTTTACGGTATGATCTTTCCTACATTACTATGTTTACAACAAAAATTAATGGCAATAAACAGTGAAAATTTTACATACTGTAAACTAATTAGAAATAGTCTTTTAGCTAGTTTAGAAAGAAGATTTTCTAATATTTTAAATTTAAACACGATTGAAGCTGATAACGCAGCAATTGCTGCGTTTTCTCACCCAAAATTTAAAAAGAAGTGGCTAAATTATATTAATATCTCTTTTCATGAAAAATTTTTATTTTTGTTTAAAAACAAAGTATCAGCTATACATACAACAACAAGTGGAGAAGATTTTGAAATTGAAGAGGACAGTTCTGATTTTTTTTACTTCGGTTCAATGATACAAAATGGCAGGGCAGATAGTACGTCTGCTGAGATTGAAGTATGTATATGAAATTATATGTTATATGTTTTTATTGAACAAGTAAACTACCTATAACTTTAAATGTATGTTTCTAGGTGTTAAAATATTTTGAGGATCCACGTCAATGTATTGAAAGTTTAAACTCATACCCTACTGTAAAAAAAGTTTTTCTTCAATATAATACTCCTGTAGCATCTTCAGCTACAGTAGATCGAATTTTCTCTTTTACGGCAATGTCAAATTTACCAAATTCAAATAAATTGTCAGACGATTTATTTGAGCAAAAGGTAATATTGAAATCAAATTTAAATAATCAATTACAATATGGTAAATAAAAATAAATTTTTATTTATTATCGAGATTCATAACTTGTAGCATTCGCATTTTTTTTTTTTTTTTTTATGATCTTAGAAATACTTTCATGAGCTATACATTTGAAATTTATATTTTAAAATTCTATGTTTAAGAGTAATTTCCCTTGTTTTGTATGTTTTTATTATTTTTATTTTTATTTATATCAGTACCATTTAAGTGCTATTTTTCTTTTTTTTTTTTTTTTGTGTGTTTAACTCTATTTTAGTACCGTAGCCTTCAAAACATACTTAATGACAAGAATAATTTAGTCAGTCTTAAATATCTTCATGTTCTTATTTTTTTCTATTAGCGTCCGCTGCCAACTCAGTAAAACGGTATTCAGATCGATAAGGAAACCCCTTTAATTGTATTGCGTGCATAAATATTTTATTTGTATAATTATTATAGATATTCCCGGTATCGTTAAACAATATCATAATACTATTCGTTTGGTTTTAAGTACAACACCGGTCCCATAATAGGGTGCTCCAGTACCGTGGCTATCCCAATAGTTAGTGTCCATACCGGTACGTGACCGAGGCAATGACCTTCGTTCGATATTATTATAATATATCGTAATAGTTAATAACAGCTGTTAAGCTATCTTAGTTAATAGTTAATAGATTTTATGATTTATAATTATTACCTATTACATTTACAATATTATATTAGTATGTAGATACTGAAGACCTTTAACGATTTGCCCATACACAAAAGTTCAAAAGTCACCCGCGTAATGAGATAAAATTAATAAATACGTTTAGCATTAATTAAAAATACTAGTATATAGGACCTATATATTGTATACCTATACACCTATATTATAGGTATAAACAGATATATATATATTTAATCAATACTATTAGATTATACCAATTTTAGCGAATATTTATATATATATATATATGTGATTAATCATTTAATTACCATTAATAGTACATAAACTGTACGACAAATGTGAAACAATCTTTTTGTTTTTTTTTTTTAAGATTAGCAATAAAGTACACTTACAGCAATATCAAGTATGTTATTTTGCATGTGAAATAAATTAACGACTACCTACTAAAAATGTCTTACCGAGTACCTAGGGCATATTTTTTCGTTGTTGTTTTGTACGATAAATGTCTCATCAAGAAATTTAAAACATTGCATGTCCAATAGCATATTTTACCTACAATTGGAATAACATTGCACTGTTCACGAATTCGATTTATTAGGCTACATTAGACTACTACTTTAAACATTTGGAATATGTCATAATAATAAAATTGTACTAATATTTTTTTATTTATTATTTTTTTTATTATAAAATACCGGCCGGTCATTAATAAGAATTGTGAAATTCCATTCTGAAAATCGGATACCGATCAACAGAAAAAAAAAAAATCAACATACTTCTACACTAAGGGTTTAAACTTTATTCAAATTTTAAATTTTGATTTCTTTTTACTGTAGTATGTGTATATAACCTATAGTTAATAACGGAATTAATTATAATTATATCGAAAATATGAAAAATAATAACGACGTTGTAATATAATTACAATCATGGTTTATTTTAATTATTATTGATACTGACATTAAACAATGTTATAATAACGCTGAGCAGAGTTCACACGTGTTAACTGATTATAACAGGTAATTAAAGTTATAATAAAAAAGGCGCATATATAATTATAATCGTATATAATAAAATAAATAATCATTATTTTTTTAATTGCACTTCCTGTCCAGCTACAAGTTTTTGTTTAACCGATATAGGACTCTTATCTATATTATAATACTAGGTAATACTAGTTAGTAAGTCAAATTTATCTAAATGTTTTCTCTCTGTTTATAGGCCTCAGCCCGTATTGTAATATTTTATAATAATAGAAAATAATATTCAAGATTATTAATGAGCATTATAAAATATATACCAACAGTTTTTTTTTTCGAATTCACGTGCGCAAATAAATTATACCCAAATACATCCTCACAGATGTCGGAGTGATTTTTTTTTTTCAAATAAATAGTGTAAATTGTTTAAAAATATAATTTTCATAAAGGTATCTAGGTCATCGTAATCATCTTCGGGTAATATACCAACTGTTAAAATACTGTCGTATTTGTTGGTTGTAAATTTTAAAACACTTTTTTTAGATTCTAAGCATGCCAGGAAATGTATTTTTTAAAACTTTTTAAAATTATCATTCCGATATCAAATTTATCGTTATGGGCGATATACACAGTGGTATGGCAGTAGTGATATTTAGTTGCCATGGCCCGAGGTATTTTTGGGTGATGGTGGTAGGTAAGTGAGTGGGGTCCCAACTTCCAGGTGAATGAAAAAATGTATTTATTATTTTTATTTTTACTTATTAGATATTCAATTGCAATTATAAATTGTAAATGTTATTACTATTGCTTTATAGGTAATAAAATGGCATTCTTTAGATTTAATTACACTTATTTAATCAGTAAACTAAGTATTTATAAATATTATTTTTACGAATCTATATTCATAAAAATTGTTTACATTTCTAATAAAGTAAATTTAATGTTTATTGGACAAAAATTATTTATATAGCTTACTAGCTTCTAGTGTAATAAAAATAAAAACAAAACATCATCTAGTTAGTATAAAATAAGAATAGTTGGAATCGTATAAAAAAAAATTGGCCTGATCAATTAAAATGGATCACCACGCCACTGGATGTACACACAAAGAAATTAACATAATGCAGCTCGATCCATATAGTCAAGTTATTGTATCGTATTTTTTCTTTATAATATAATTCCAAATAATAAATATCATCACTATTTTATTTCCAATTTTGTCTGGAAAAAAATGTCACTGAGTCGGTGATGATGGCGCTCCAGGTGTTTGTTTGGTCCTAATAACCGCTCCGATGATGTTTAAAAGTCACAGTAGGTACCCGGTTTTCCACGCGAGATGTAACGAACAAATATACACATTAAAACACGACGATGGTTCTACAGTGTTACACACTACATTGATTTACTTCGTATGACATCAGTTTTGATGTGCACCAAGATAATGTTTATTTAACTAAGTTAACAATTAACCGTGGTAACAATCGCCCGTGTTTCCCTATCACATATCAGACGGCCGGACCTCAGTAGAAACGGCCCTTGACAATAGTATTCGATTTTCTGTTGCATTTTAAATTCTATCGACTACGGCGCAATTATACAATTGTATGGTGGTAAAAAAAAAAATTCAATAAAAAAATATAGCTATCAAAGTATAGTTAGAATTTCATAAATAACGCCCCTAAAAAGGTATCGGGCAGTAAATTAGTGGAAAGGTCTTAGGTTTCCATTAATAGGTAAATCAATTTTTTAAATTTTACTAAATTGGAGAAAACTATTATCTAACACAATTAATATACAATTTAAATACATACACGTAAATACGAATGGTTGCAGACAGCCTCCATGAACCTCAACCGAGAACCAGTGGTTTAAATGCCTCCACGAGTACCATACTAGCATGCGAATAAGTGTAGTAACTCCGTATTTATTTACAAGGTACTTTGAACGGTTCTTTTATAATACTTTGATTTGATTTTTTTTTTTTTTGTTACATAATTATCTTTAAACGATTACTTATAAATCTTTGTGACAGCACCTTGGACCTTTATACGTTAACAACGAGTCCAAGAACGATGGTTTTAAACGAAATCGTTGTATAACATTATATAAAATATAGAGAAATTGACGTTTTATTTTTTACGAATTCGATAAACATTAATGCATTTTATTTTTTTTGTTCGGGCTATACACTCAGACCCTCCAATGTATACTATAAAGAATTCGAAAATAAAAAACTTTACAATACATCATTGTAATGTGTTACGATCTTTTGTTATAAAAAAAGGAAAAAAAAACAAAAATCATTATTTTTAATTATCGACTTCATACTCGAGACTCGAGTTAAAGGTTACCATTACCCGAGAAGTATAAAGGTTATTGCTATTCCGGATATTTACAGTTTTCTACAGCGGCTGCAGTACAATATACGAAATTGGGTATAATTAATCTTCTCTGGCCTGTTATAAGCGTATAACGTTGACATTATGTACCCGGGGATTATCCGTGACGCATTTTTTTTTTTTTTTTACACATCACAGGTACATTATTTTTGTTACATTTAGAGAGTCTTGAAATCAAATAACATTTAGAAACACTGTTCTATAATACGCAAGACCAGCTGGAGTAAAACGCGAACCGATAATAATTATAATACTAGTAGTATTTTGATTTTATTCTACTAACAGTCATAATGACCGATGTACAATAAAAATTATAGGCATATTACGACGGCTTGGGTCTCTAGGTGCACCCAAAATGTATTTGTAACCTAACCGACGTGGTTTAGCAAAAAAAAAAATTTGGAACTCTAGTTTAAAATGTGAATTATGGGATGACAACGGGTACGTACCACCACTAGACTACGATTGACCTGATATAATATTTACAATGTTGAGTTAGTTATTTAACATAATACATAAAATATCTGCAAAATATCAGAATTTCCAAAAGCTGTAATTTCGAAACTAAGCTCAATTCTGACTTCATCATCGTTCTTAAATCGGAAATATACATTAGACGTATGTTTAAAACAAAAAAAAAGAATTTTAAAATTTTCACGGACCAGTAACTAGATTTGATCCCTATAATTTATTACGTGTTGATATTTTTGTCACAGTATAAAAAAAATAAAAATAAAAATAAATATAATATATATAAATATTTATATAATAGATTAAAATATATACACGAATAGAACATCTCTATACGTACCTATGATACACGATAAACTTTGAAAAAAGAGTCTAGTAGTCATCATAATGGTTATATGCGGGCGGGTTCAGATACTGGATTATGATAAACAACATTTTCATAAATCTGATTTGTGATTAATTTTAATATTATTTATTTCGGACAAATAAAATGTAATTGATCGAACATGTTGTACGCAATTTAAAGCAAATAATAAATAAAATTATTATTTTTCGAATGTTTTATTTCGATGGGGGACAGGTGGTCGATACCATATCACTTATGATTGATACCACACCTTAAATAAACGTAACAATTTTGGTAACTATTATGATCTTCGCTCACATTTGATTAAATGGTGTGTTCTATACATATTTATCTATGGTTTGTATACATAACGTAACAATCAAGACAATTATCAAAATTAAAACGTAATCGCTTATCTTAAATCTATAATACCTACTCGATAAGCCCATAAAATATTGCAGACATGTTAATTAACGCAAGTGGTCAGAAAGCAGTTCGGACGTACTCAAGAAAAATCCGGGAAGCAATCAGTATTTACCTAATCTTTTGTCCTTTTTATATCTTTTATTCGGGGCGCAACTAGTGCTCAGCGAAATTACAAGATAACAAGGTTATCATAATAATATTATGATATATTAATTCATAGGATATGATGATTTCTTAGTTTTTTGGTTGGTAGTGTCATCAGGCTCCTCAAAAAGAAGTTGATATACCTAGTTCTTCGGAACACTGTCTAATGTATGGTGTTCCTGATCCTGAGAATATCGAGATTCTGTATATTATTATAGTTCAGGATTTTGACGGGTTTTTCGTGTAATACTTGTCAACTGTCAAGTACCTAGATTATTATAATACAACGGGTCGCAATATATATTTTTTAAAAATCCGTTTAATTTCGATATAAATTCATATTTCCACAGTAAGTCAAGTATGTTCGCCTCCAACATAAATAACATTAAGCCATATTCATTGGCGAATACCCTCGCATACGTTTTACAATTATTTTAAAACAATATATGGATACTTAGGTGTAATGTAAATGTACAATGGAGATATATAAGTAGGTACTAGTTTGACATAAAATATAGTGCAGTGGATAATACGGGTGTAGTGGAATTCGCATAATAGCTACGTAGTTAAAATTCGAGATTATAGTTCATACTCGGTTATCTACTTTGTATCGATTAATCGTTGATACCATAGACCTATAACAGCTTAGATCTTTGGTGACTTATTAGGTATATTATAACGTTTGCGTGGAATCTACAGTGCGCATTAATATAATACGTATTTCCTAATGTAAAATTGAAATTAATTCGATTTGACAAATCGAAGAAATAAATGTAAACGGTAAGTGAATTAATGTATATTTTTGACAGGAATTGTGAATATAGATTTATATTTATATAATATATATAATTATGTAAGTTCCGGCGTAGGGAAAGTGGCGCGCCCATCGCCCAGTGCACTCATAAGTACACTGCAATAGCCCTACCATGACCTTGAGTGGTTGTGGTAGTCTGGTCCTCCAGGTTGGGGATTATGCGTAGGGCTAACAACCCTGCCATGTGAAATCAACCTTGTTCAGGATACAACAATAAACTTGCCTCGGATATGTGGAGCTTTGGAGAACAAGACTGGAAAACGGAAACCTGGCTTATCTTTTGGAACTTGGAACGTTCGCACACTTTTCAAACCGGGAGCAGCACAATGCTTAGTCAAAGAAATCAGGAGATATAATTTAGGAGTGGTAGCCTTGCAGGAGATTAGGTGGAATGACAAAGGTACCTTGGATCTTCAAGACAGGACTATATTCTACGGAGAATGTAATGATCGAAGACAATTTGGAACGGGTTTTGCTATACACAAAAGTATAGTTCCTTTGGTAACAGAATTTAAAAGTACTAACCCTAGGATATCAACATTGAAGATTAAAGGGAAATTTTTTGATATCACTTTCCTGAATGGACATGCACCTACGGAGGAAAAAACGCAAGAGGAAAAGAACGAATTCTACAATAACTTGGAACACACGCTAAACGAAATACCACGAAATAGAATTAGAATAGTCCTAGGCGACTTCAATACCAAGTTAGGGAAGAAGAACATATTTCGGTCATCGATTGGTATCCATAGCCTTCACGATGTAACTAGTGAGAATGGACTCAGGCTTATAGATGTTGCAAATGATGGAGGACTTATTGTAAAGACCACGATGTTCCCACGTAAAGATATTTATAAGGGTACATGGAAGGCACCAAATGGTAGATATGTCAGTCAGATAGAACATGTCCTGATAAATACTAGGTTCAAAAACTGCGTACATGATGTTAAAACTGTAAGAGGTGCTGACTGTGATTCAGACCACTACCTAGTTAAAGGAAAGCTGAAAGTAAAACTCAAGAAACTAATCCATAGTAGAGGAACGTAAGTAGACAGATCTGATGTGAATATGCTAAAGTACACAAATATATGTGAAATTTTCAAGCAACAATGAACAACCTAAACATAAATCAAGAAGAGACAATTGACACTAAGTGGAAAGTGTTAAAGGATGCCATAAATACAGTTACAGATACAGTAATAGGAAAACAAAAGATAACAAGGAAACCGTGGTTCAACGATTTCTGCAAGGAAGAATTTAATAGAAGGAAAGAAGTCAGGACTCAACTGCTCAACGACCCCACTAATAGAGAGAAATCTGTGGTATACAAAGANCTTTTGTGCGCCGTAATTTATTATAATACGGAGGTCAATTATTATTGTTATTTGTCGTCGTACTTAGTGCGGCATCCGATAGTACCTACATACAATTGAGTCATATCGTAAAATACGAGATATCATAAATACGAGTATTATGTAAAATACGGGTATAAAAAAGGCTTAAACTACTGATGGGTGTACCACTGTTTTAGTAGGGAAGTTGGTAGGGAGGACAAATAGACAAATTTGATTTATAGGCTTGTACACAAAATCATTTCTAACGATAAACGATTCTGAGCAGAGTATTATTAGTCAATTCTTTACCTTGTTGCCGAGCCTCGGTCACTCAGGTAATTCGAAAATAAACAAAATGTGTTGGAAAATTGCCAGTTTTTCCCATTTATTGAGAAAACAACAAAGAAAATCAAACGATTATTTCAATGCAGCCTCAGCATTTCGAATGTAAACATATCTGTTTTTATATGCTCTGTATTTTAGAAATGTATATCTGTATACATCATAATATTTACCGTATTACTCTTATTGTTGTATACAAAAACTAAATTACCCAATTAATTACCACAATAACTGAATATATTCTGCATTTCTAATAAAGTCTTATCATATTGTCTACTTGATAGAGTAGTACCCAAGGCCGAAAATATAATAGGTGACTACCAGGGTGGGTTTAGGACCAATAGATCCACAACTGACCAAATGTTCATTCTAAGACAAATCATCCAAAAACGTTTGGAATTTGACAAGAAGGTACACGTGTTATTTGTGGATTTCAGAAAAACTTATGACACTATACATAGAGAAAGTCTTTAAAACATTCTCAAAGATTTCAAATTTCCCAGAAAAATTATTAATCTCATTGGAGCCAGTCTCAATCATACAGATATACAGGTCAAGAAAGGTAACGTAACATCGCAGCCAACTAGAGTAACGACAAGACTTCGGCAAGGGGATGCTTTGTCTCTAGTGCTGTTTAATTTAGTACTGGAGAGGGTAATACGTGAGATGAACATTTCGGAGGGAGTTATATTAGGACAGATCAGAATTGGAATGCTAGCATATGCGGATGATATCGCTCTCCTTGGTGAAGATTTAGACATGATAAAGAGATTGGGAAGTAATCTAATAAATACGGCAAAAAAAATGGGCCTAACCGTTAATGAGGAAAAAAACAGAGTACCTTGTGGCTAGCCGAAGAAATAGAAATGGTGGTCTGGAACAATATATCAAAATTGAAGAACTCAAGTTCAAAAGAGTGTCTCAATTTAAGTATCTAGGGTCGATTATAACGGAGGATAACGACATCAATACAGAGGTGTCAACAAGGATACAACTAGCGAATAGAGGATATTATGGACTTGAAAAAGTCTTGAAATCGAAGGCCTTATCCAAAGCCCTAAAAATCAAAATGTACATGACTCTACTAAGACCGATTGTTCTATACGGCTCAGAAACTTGGGCGCTGAGAAAAACAGAAGAATCAAGATTAATGATATTCGAGAGAAAAGTTCTGCGGAAAATGTTTGGCCCGATATACGATAGGCAAACGAATGAATGGAGAAAACTTCATAACGTGGAACTCCAAGGACTTTTCCAGAGGCCGAATATAGTTAGAGAGATCGCCAAGCGGAAACTAAGTTGGGCAGGACATGCTTGGCGCAAACAGGGTACTTTGGTAAAATGGGTGATCGAGGAAGAGCCTAATGGAAAAAGACCACTAGGTAGACCTAAGTTAAGATGGGAAGATGGTGTGAAGAGAGAAATGGAAAAGATAGAGCCTGGTGTCAAATGGAGAGAAGTGGCGGAGGACAGGGATAGGTGGCAAAGTTTAGCGTTTTCAGGATGGTCTTAAGGACCGTAACTAAAAAAAAAAAAAAAAATATAATTACATAAGTGCTGAAAATGTATGGTTCATGTTTTTTTCTTTTATATGAGTTCCATCCTATTATTTGAGATGTGTATAAAACAATAAACTCTCACAACAATTATTAATTAACGACAGCATAAGATCGTGGTAAATATCAGGTACCTATACCTAACAATAGGGTAGATTTGGTTTCTACTAATTTTATTCACCAGTATACCAACCTACTTATCTACCTACCTACCTACACAATACAGTATAGCGCATTCCACTACGCGCGTTTTAAACACTTACATGATAATATTGTAAACTCTTAGTAAATAATAGTAATAATATAAAAAGTTAAATTAGATCAGTGTAGTTTGTACAACAGTTTGTCGTCGCCGCTGGCCGGTATGCGTTTGTAATGCTGCTGGATCATGTCGGCGAGCTCGGCGTGTCCGGCCGCCCGGGCCAAGTCTATCGGAGTGACACCCATGAGGTCGACCGGCGGACCAGAGGATCCCAACCCTTCCGTCTGCAGGGATAACAAGTACTTCACCACTTCTGGCTGGTTGGTGAGCGCGGCCTACGCAAATATAAATTGGTCATATTAGTTATTAATATACTATTGGTTATTACCTGAATCGACGATTTTCTCGGAGGGTTTTAAATGAATTCGATTTTTGTTTGGTTGTTTTTTTTTTTTTTTTATAATTATGTACTTAATAGTTTAAGCATAATTTTAACAATATTTTCATTAATTTTTAACCTGTTTACCTGTAATATGAGTATGCACTTAGGATTTTCAAAAATCAATACCTCACTCTTTTGAACAAAAATTAAAATGAAGCATATTTTTCTACAAATTTTGATGTAGACATTATAACACTATAATATCGGATTTACTGAATCTAAATTCACGGCAAAAAAAAAAAAATGTCCAGTTCGCCCGTATCGATTTTATGTGCATAACGTATTAATTTAATTTGTATCCATTTTTAATATTTTTTTCGGTTAAAATTATCGTTGGACAACTGTAAATCGTCAAAATGTAATAAGGAAATAAAATAATTTTTTTTATTTGATCCATCATAGTGAATACTAATATTGTATGTGTAAGGAATAGAGGTAAAAATTGAAAATATTGTTCAAATAATGTTTAAACGATTCATTCAAAAAATATAACTAAATCCACTTGAAATCCTTCGAGAAAATCGCTGGTTCGTGATCGCCCTGTATTATTATTGTCGAATTATGTGGACGAGAAACATACCGCGTGTAATGCCGTCCTGCCATACATGTCTTTGGCCGTGATCGGGTCGGCTCCAGCGACCGTGTACGATTGCAGCCGCGATACATTCCCCTTGGCCGCGGCGCTGTAAAGAGTAACGAGACACACATTTTTAGTGGTGAGTAACCGATACTCGCCCGATATTTTCGGAGGGAAAACGTCAAAATGTCTTTGGGATATGGGCAAAACGCGTTCCTATGAATTTCGATATCGGCTCACTATTCGGTTTTACATAGGTGACAAAATAGTATGGACCTATTGGATATCGAGGGAAAAAAAGTCATTATAGACCGTGACGGCGACTGTGTTGAAGTCGATAGGGAAGACTGTGAAAGTGTAAAAAAGTGTAAAATCGCTGAAATGTAAAATCCGGAATGTTAAAATACCTATAACACTATAATACTAATAAAATACTATAATATTAAAATACTATATTATTACTATACTATAACAATATATAAACCAATGTGTAAAACGGTTCACAGTTAGCATTTTGAATTAGTTTGTGCATGATGCATTTGAAGTAGCATGTTTTAAATTTCAGAGAGGGTTTTAAACCCCTTATACCCTCAACTCTTATATACGCGCCTGATTTCCAGACTAACCCGATATCACTTATTGTTTCGTCTACGCGTCTATACTCATTCCCTTCGCGCGCCCATGTCGGAATTAAAATCGAAAAAACCCACATTGGGTATAGGTCAATGGGGAAATAATGCGATTTGAAAACGTCTACTTTAAGAAGTAATAAAAATGTTTCATAATGATCATTTTCCGGATTTATTACGTTATGCGACTATAAATTCCGTAAAAAAAATATTTTCTTGAAAAATACCGTTCCATTCGAATAATTCCTCGATTCGCAAGCGCTTCCAGTCGAACGATCATTGCACGCAATACTTGTATATGATATTAATAACATGTAATATTGCCCAACGAATAGATAATTCACACACGTACCAATAATCCATGGCGATCAGGGCTCGGGAAGAGCATTTAAAATATAAAAGCATACGAATTCATAAAAAAGTATTTTTTAAGAATAATCACCGAAGTTGTAAGCACTTTTATACTTTTGAAATCGGTATAACGTGGCATAGGTGGAGTCGCCACCTATGGTAATCCTATGGTAATCCTAAGAAATTTTTCTTGTGAATATTTGACTCATTCTATCTGTGGTTATTGAAAAAAATTCAATCACAAATACACTATACATTTTTCAATGCATAATTTGAATTTCAAAGTCTTAAGAACATTATGAAGTGAACAATTAGTATTAATATTTTAAAATTGCGTTTTCCCGTTCTATAGTCATCCTATGATATTTATGTTTATGCAATAATTGAGATCACTTAGTAAATAAATTAATATATATGAATGCAACAATAACCATGTGGAAGATCTAATTACAAAATTACACAATTCATGAATAAAATTAAAAATTAGTGGTCATAGCAGAAATACTGGTCATGTGGCCATGGGTGCATCTTAGTTTATTCGGAAATTGGCGTAGCACTCTAGAAGCTAGATTTCTGAGTTGAGCCGAAAATAAAAGCAAATTCTATATAAATCTCAAACCTGTGGACCATGACCGTAATTCGAAAATTATTTCGAGAGGGAGTGGGGAGGTCGTAAACTAAACATGTGTGGTGTATTAATTTTTTTATAATATCGTATAGGTTATTTTTTGATGTAGCATATTATAATATAACACGAAAACATTTCGGGGAGGGGCCTAAACACTCAAAACCCCCCTTAAAGTATGGTCTTGTTTAGGCCTTGCCCTTAGTCGTCGTGTACTAGCAGATTTTTATTCTAAACCGTGTTTCGTCGGCTATGTATTTATATATACTCACTTGCACAACTGTTGGCCAACATGTTTGGCGGGTGAATTTAGATGGGCACCGCACCGTCGCAAAAGGGCCACCACTTCGTCTCGATCGTTTTCGACAGCGTCGATCAGCGGAGTTCGTTCAAAACTGAAAAAAACGGGGGTTTTTTTTTTTATCTAAAGCGTTCAGAATTTGTAGGGGGGTCGCAGTGATTTGATTATCCCTCGCCCTCTTGTCGGTTATACGCGCCTAACAATAACGCTAACAAATATTTAAATCTACAAGAGTTATACGCACTGGTCTTTGATGTGAACACTGGCGCCGTTCAACAACAGGTACCGGACAATTCGTACATCGCCCAGGGCGCACGCCAGGTGCAGAGCTGTACGGCCGTCGGCGTTCTGTGCAGAAAAGTCCGCGCCCTAAACATAATGCATAACGATGATGATTTAATGTTATTGTTGTCGTCGCGATATTAAATATACGTATATAATATATTATAAATGTTTGTTTTTTTTCATTTTTTGCAATAATTGGATTTTGAACAATACATTTAAAGAAAGATTAAATTTGTATTTTTATCCCTTAATCGCTAGAAAAAATTACTTTTATTTGTTTATTTTTCAAAAATTTCACAATAAATGTATATGAAATAATATGTATACTCACGAAGCCTTTGAGTTCGTCCAATTTGCTTAGGTCCGACCGGACGACGGCATTGCCCAACATCGCGGGGAATAGTACGCCGCCGAGGGTGATCAATTCTTGTGAACCGTTAACGTGCAACAGGGTGCGCGCAACGGCGTCCACTAAATCCCATTCGTCTGCGGCGCGATTCTTCTTGGCGGGCTTGGGTGGTGCGCCGCTCATTTCTCCTCTCAAGTTCGCACTAAGCATCTGAAATATAATATATAATAAAGTAAAGTAATTATAAATAGCATAGTGTTATTTTTACAAAACGTTGCATGGCTGAAATATGAATATCTTGTACATAATAATAATATGTATATATTTTTTTAAATATAATACTGTTATGTATATGAACCATATAAAAAACCTTAGCACTGTTGAACAGAATTCAGACAAATACAAATGATAAGGCCTACAAGGTCTGGAATGAGGATAAAACAAATGTTTTATCAGTTTAATAACCGCGGCGATGATGAGTAGCTTAAAATATAATAATTTATAATAAACGTACGCAAAATTAATTGAAGAAAACAAACGCAGCCGCTTAAAGAGAGGCGATTTTAATATCTATAAACTTTATCCGCTATTTAAATATTACGATGAGCGTAACTGATGTACATTATGGAATTATAACTAATTTAAATAAATAATTATATTGACGTTCATTTCATCAGCCCTCCTCATTCGAAAATTTAAATTTTTTTGTGTCAAATTTAGTATGCAACCAACATGAATTTACATGCCTTTAATTTAGATGTTATACCAAAAATAAAACCCAGAAGAGCTGGGAAAACATTTCTCCAGTCCTACTCCCCCGGATTTTAAATTCAACTTTTCGGAATTTTTTCAACGCAAATATTTAGTATGAAATTAACATAAATTTGCATCACTGGTCCCGAAATTCGCACGACAGTTTCCCGCCAGTAGCAGTTTTACAGATTTGGACATTTCACCTAACCTAACCGAATTATTTTTTGGTAACTTAATATGGTATTCTGTTTATGTGTAACATTTAATTATATGTATTTGTATATTGTTTATACATAGTTATCGAAAATGGTGCAATAATCTTTTTTCGGGGAATATTCGACTTTATCAGTGGACTTAATAAATGTATTGAAACTGTAGGATTTGTTTCTATATTTAACTATACATTTTTTATTATTATATTTTATATCATAGTATACCAAGAACACAAAGGAGATAAAAGAAACAGCTTCAGTAGCATGTGAAATGTTATTTTACAATATTTAACAAATGCATTTATATAATATAAAATACTGAATTTAAAGATTTTTTTAATATTCAAATTTTTACTTTTTATTATCAACGTCATCATGTTTTAAGAGTTCATATACTAAATGATTAATTAATATAACACTTAATAAACATAAAGTGATATAAAGACGATAATCGTGATAAACATGAATTTATCGTGGTAAAATATTGGTAAAATATAAAAAAATTGAAATTTTCAAATGGTAGGGAAAAACTGGTGAAATGCGCAAATCTTTAAAACCGCTATTTACTGACGGAAAGTGTCGTGCAAATTTCGGAACCAGTCACGCAGTCATGCTAATTACATGCTAAATATTTTCAATATTCAAATTCTTGATTGAGAGAGGGGAGGGGGGAAATACTAATACGTACGTGAAAATTTGTAAAAACAACAGTACATTTTCGAAAATTGTAGATATTTCAAAAAGATTAGGTTGCAGCCACTATCTAAAAAAAATGGTAAAAAAATGAACTAAAACTGCCCCTCCAAGCGACCCCAAAATTAACACAGAACAGATAGTCGAGTCCCGGCCTTAACTTCCAAGACCGTGTACTAATACTGTACAATGAATATAGAAAGACTTGTGACATATATTATTCACACGAGTACGTACCATCCGTTTGGTGTTGAAGTCCCAGTCGTCCTTGGAGAGAACGTACGAGAGTTTAGCGAGAGCCGCTTCGGGTGTGATGTCGTTGCCCGAAATAACACCGACTTGATTCAACACCTGTTAAAGTAAACACCAAAAATCCCTTTAACGCTACGGTATAGTAGACGATTGATACATTAATCTACTGTAATCATTTAAAACGGTATATAATTCGACTGGTATTTATGTAGCATAATACATTATACTTAGTACAAGTTAAATTAATGTACAGGGTAAATATACGTACGTAACCTGTTTGGTATACGGCCGTTACCGAACCCTTGAAGCACTGACTGCAGTTGAATATAATAACGTTCCGGTCGGTGGCTTCCTTGAGTGCGGCCATGATATCCACTCGATTACACGGCAGATTTCCGGCTCCGTAAGTCTGAAGGACCACTCCTCGTATCGGTGGTTGTAGGAAAGTTCTTACCTATGTTATGATATATTCCCCGGCGATATCGTATTAGAATAATATTACACAATACAAAAGGTCTGATATACCATACCGTGTCGGCCGTTATGTTGGGGAAAATGCGCAACAAGCTTACGTTCTCGTCGAGTTGCAGTTGTACCCTGAATTTTTCGATGGTCCTGGGCCGGAAAATTTGTCTAAACGACACTGTAATATTATATTGCGTGAACAAAGAAAAATTATATTAATGAAAACATAAAACGGTGATAACGATTCATTTTTATTGGTATGAAGGTATAGGTACCGTTTATGTCGATTCCGATAACAGCCAGTGGAGGCAAGTTCGGCGAGTCAAAAGCGGCGAAGCTCTCACAGTCCACCTTGACGGTACGATTACCGCGCAAAAGCTTATTGTGGAACAGTATGGTCACCTCGGGAATACAATAGTTTCCGGCTATCAGCAGACTGGAGACGAAATTGTCGCTGCCGTCACTTCGCAAGTCGAACACGGGTAGCTGAAAGTATGCGCATTGCGTATTAGTATTATTTAAGCGCTGGAATGAAAATGAAAACGCGATCATGTGGAACAGAGTCACTCTACCTAGTCATACTTAAAGTCTATTAGCCCTGCTATTAATTAAATTGCTGGATGGTTTTCATTATTACAAAAACAGTTGATAACATTGATTGCCATAAAACGGGAAAATGCAATTTTAAAATATTAATAAAAATTTCTCATTCAATTCAAAGCAATTATTGATAGGAAACGATGTTTAAGAATTCTATAGTTGGTGATTTCACCCTATCTAATATCTAAAAAGGCTAATACTGCTTATGGATGTCCCACTGTTTTAGAAAGAAAATTGGAAGAGGGGATATACATATACAGTAATTAAATTTGTATCTGTATAAGCTGTTGCTAATAAAAAATGATTCTAAGCAGGGCAATATTTGTCGTTTTTTACCCAGAAATCAACAAAAATTATACAATAAATTACTAGTTTTTCCCATTTATTAAGAAAACTACGAAAAATGACCTTACTAATTCACCAACTAAAAGATGCACAAAGAACGCAGTTTTTAATTTTATTATAAATCAATTGTATTTTATAAGAAATAGGTACAATATCAATGATACATATCGTTTCATTGTGAATCAAGGTTTAGGTGTGAAACACGATATTGTGCACATGATCGCCTCTGCTCGCTCAACACGAAGTGACTGCCGATAAAATTCTTAATCACGTTTTCACAGACCAAACGATTACACGCTGTGGATGCAATTGCTTTTCCTTGATTTCCTTTGGGTTCTTATTTCCTTAAATTCAACAATCTTGTTTATTTATATATCCAAGGATATTTAAGGAGTTTGTTAACAGTTGCCACAATTCATTCACCGTGTTTAAAATGGTTTTTGACAAACAATACACGTTGCTTGATTGTATACCGTTCCATAATAATAAATAAACAAAATAAACGTTATAATGATCAATCAATAATAACCACAACAACAATAGATTACAGAAATTATAAGAACAGTGCCGCTAACGTAACAACAAAAAATTAACCATCATTTAAAATACTGCGTTCTTTATGAAACACCTGATTTTATAGATCAAAAATGCTAAGGACCTACAGGTACTTGCTAAGTTTTTATACATTTTTTATTGGAGCAAGATTTCCAATAGAAAAGCTGTTAACAGACACACACAAAATAACACATCATAGTAAAACCAATGAATTCTTTGCTTCGCTCAGAATCTTAAATATTATTATTATAATTGTAAAATATTATCATACCTGTGCACCCGTAATGATAACGGGTTTTCCGAGGTTTTCAAACATGAACGATAACGCAGATGCAGTGTATGCCAGCGTGTCAGTTCCGTGTAGGACGACAAATCCGTCATAAAGTTCGTAGGCTTGCTGTGAAACAAAAATAATGTACAATTAATAGTATTCTATAGCGTACACATTGATAAAATATATCCAATGCCACAAATAGCGAAGGTGCTGGATATGCATCACCTCCCACAAAGAGGTCTCATCATTTTTTGAGAATGAAGAATGTCTAAAAGAAACAAAGTGTTCAGAAATATTAGCTGCGCCTAGGCGACAGAATCCCTAGTTGCGGCATTAAACGTGTCCGTGATTTTTGTGAATACCCCGGGTAATTCGTTATCATAAAGATCATTATGCATTAGTATTGAAAATCTGTTTCAGGAGGCGATACAGATTTTCAGCTAAATTTTTTTTTTATGTCCATCAACTGCATTATTATTGGAGTACAATTATTTCAGTATGATGTTTTGTGTTAATAATTATTTCAAACCTAAAAAGCAATTTTAAAGGAGGTTTAATATATAATTAATGAACGCCTAATAACGTCTATTTGACACTCAGTATGGTAAGATTTTGTTTACTGTGTGTTCTCCATTAGAAAACAAATGGTAAATTATTGAATTAGTAGAGTTTTCAACGAAACATGAAATGTTTTAATATTATTTTATATTTTATCACTAGTGAGACAAAGAAGTAACTACTTATTATAGAGAAGGACCATAAGTTAAAAATGCTTGGTCTATCTGCTCTTGGATATTTGTTGAAGAATGGAGAGTGTATACCAAGTAAATATTTACTAAAAAAAAAACGCCCTATATTACTCACCCATATGTCTTCGGCTATACTTCGCCAATCACTCATGGACATGTTGCTTGAGTCCAAAAGTTCCGAATACTGGTACACTGAGTAAACGATCCGTCGTAGTCCCTTGACGTGGCTGCACAGGTTCGATTTTTATCGTAAAAATTAATAGATACAGATACAAGTAGGTTATATGTAGGTCAAACAATTAATTCTGATACTTACGGCAATACAAGTGGACTGCAATTCATCGACTGTCCGTATTTGTGTAGAGCGTATTTCGCGTCGTACAATCGGGGGTCTCGGCGCATTTTGGTTTCCATTAGAAAATCTAAGGAGTTTCTTTTACTTGGAACCAGCACTACGTTACACGTAACCGATAAAAAAAAAAAACCAATCCAGTCATTATATTAATAGAAATATCGTACTTTTTTTAATTTCAAATTTTACAGTGTTTAGGTTCAGGTACTGGATAATATTCCCACGGTACCTCTACCTATCATAAGGTGGTTGCATTAAGTCGAAAGCTAGTGTAAAATTCTGTCATACAGTATGTGGTGTTCTAAATAAGATTTGGGCTAATTTTTTTATCTCGGAAGTGTACAGAGTACAATAGGTGAGAAGAGATATCACGGTACATGGTGTTTGCAGATGATATAGCTTTATCAACCGAAAATTTGGAAGAAGTTAGCAAGGCTTGAGGAATAGACCATTGATGGTAGAAAGACAAAAAGTAGAAGACCAAGAACGTCATTCATGAAATAAAACGCCAGAATCTGTATAAATTATATAAAATAAGAAACTGACTAATATATCTATTACGGTAAACGTTATGAAACCCATATTGTTATTATATCTATACTTTAACAAAATTTGTGCCGTTAATTTTAATATTCAAGTGTATTAGCCTATTATAAAACTCGAAACTTGAAACTTTTCACAGAGATTTTCTATACACTATAAGCAACCACTAAAAAAGAACAGTTTGAAATTCAACTTCCAAGGTCTTAAAAAGGATATCAAAGTTCGTATAGAAAAACTTTTAAAAACCATTGAACAACTCAAAACTTTAAGTAAATAATCCATCAAATAATAATACAAACGTGAATTCGGCCGATTTCAAAAATTCATCTCCTAAGGGGTTAAAACAGAGTTTCAAAGTTAGTGTTGAAAAACATATCCATATATTATGATTAATCATATTGTCTATATGGAGTTGTATACATAAATAACTAACGATTTTTTTTTTTTGTTTGTGTAAAACTGAACGTAGATAGATAACTTTAATAAAGCGTTATAAGTAATATAACACTATAGGAAAAATGTAATTTCGAGAAAAGTCCTTTCGTATTTTTAAATTAGCTAATAAGAATAATTTAAAAACATCTGTTAGCATTTTTAACTGTCAGAAGTATATTCGCGTTTTTAACTATATCAATAACCTATTTATACCTTGTATACGTCCCGAAAAGAAGGTATTATAAAATTGCAAATAAAAGATATAGTAATTACATATTATGTAGAGATTAAAAAAAACGCTTATAAACAACTGGGATATATTGTATGGAGGAAAAAGTCATACACTCATATTTTATATTATTTAACCAAACCTAAATGTAAAAAAAAAAAAAATTAACAATAATAATTAGTGTTTTCAGTTGTTTTGTTCTACACGGATGTATACATTTTAATTGAATTCATTCGAAACCTTTTTTTTTTATTTGTTCGTCTTTATCGAATTTATCCGTAGGTGGGTATTAAAATTAAATTAAAAGTCGTTATTATTTTTGCTTTAATATAATATTATTGAGTTTTATTTACGACACTATAATAAAATTACTATAATATCATAATATAATGAACTGGCTTAGCTTTGCAGTCCATCATACATTCGTGCAGAAGTACTTAGGTACCTACTTTAAATAATACACGAGTTCGTATTCGAATGCAAAGCGAATTAGCCAAATAGGTTATTAATATTATAAATGCAATTATTAAATGTTCATTAAAAATAATAATAACACTAATAATAACCAAGCATCATTTTTTGTCTTTGAACAAGTTTTCGACCAAGAGACTAAGTCATCCTCTAATCAATACCAGGGCCCTGCAGAGGAGGTTTCTAGTCAAAAATTGTATCTAGTCGATGCGTTGAAGAAATTTTAGATTCTGAGAAAAGTGAGGAATGTTTCACAATGTTGATTTTATTTTATTTTTTTTTATCTGTAAGTAACTTTAAGCAAAATTTTATTCCGATTTTCAAATGTAATATCTTTTCTAAAAGAAAATACTATGTGGGTGGTACTTTGAGAAAAAGCATCTTTTTGATTTTCCAAGTGGTTTTAATAATAATTGGAAAAAACTTAGAAAACCTATCATGCAATGTATAACCGTCTTATTTTATTTCCTTCGTACCTATTTTTCTTAATAATGAGAGGAAACCGAGAATATTTATCTAACAAGGATTTCAGTTGATTTCGGTTTTTTTTTTTTAGATGTAGAATAATATTGGGTATATAGAATAATATGATCTACACAGATTAGTTGCAATATTATAAAATTTGTATGTACTTCAAATAATATTTTATAGTAAATTATGTATGTATACCCGTCGTAGTCCGGAACAATTATTTTTCTAGATAAATATTGTAAGTGGAAACTAGATAGTTAAACATATTATATGCAATGTATTAATTATACAATTCGTTAGAAGATATTACCATAATTATTGCAACGTACATTTTACATACCTACATGTGTATTTATATAATAATTATTAGGAAGTACCACTAAAGATAAATGGACTCTTAAAAAACGATCGTTAAACTAAAAAATATCGCTCTCGAGCAAAAAAAAAATATATATATTTCCGTTCAACTACAGCTTATTAAACTTTATAAAAAATTGTTAAATCAAAGAAAGCGTTTAAATTCGACATATACATTTGTATGCATTTAAAACGTTTGTGTATCACATTAATATAAGATCCTTAAATTGGTATTCTTATATAAATAGAGATTACTAAGGAAATTAAGTACACCAATCAATAATGTAATTACGAGAATAGGGGATCTGGGTGTCCGAATTTGTTTTTTTTTTTAAATATCACTTTAATTTCGTAATAGAAAGTACTACACTGTTTTGACCAAATTAAATGATTACTATTTTATTATCTTTTGTTTACAACAATTTTTGATAATCATGTAGTATGATGATCGAAGACGACCCCACTGTTAGAATCGATTAAATGAATTAGGAATGCCGCGGTTCATAAAAGTGTATTCGTAAATCCAGAGGATACTATAAACTAATTGGCTTTAAATCCAAGGAAGGTATTGAGTTATATTGTCACCTGTTATGTGTTTGCTCGAAATATTTATTTTCTACTTGTATCCTACTGAGAAAAATATTAATCCCACCTCCAATGACCTAGCTCTAATTACGCCATTGAAAGACATTAACTAACAGTTGGATGCCAGACTTATTTTAACAACAGTTATTATAAAACAAGTCAGACGAACAATTCCACAAAATACAAAAAAAGTAATAGTATATACATATTATTATATTATTATTATATGTTGCATATGATTGCTTACAAAATAAACAAATATAATATATATAATGTAAAAACGTAACTTGCGGAGTATTATTTTTAATGGGTAATGGATACAGTAGTATTTTACCAATACTGTTTCAATTTCATTATCGGGTAACTTAAAACATTTTATTGCATTAGACAATACGCTGTGAATATTTTTTGACGTTACATCGTTAAAGACTGCCATGAACATATCAATTAAATCAAAATTATTCATAACGAAATTATTACTATAATATTACCTACATCATTGTTTTGTAGATATATTAATAAAGGTGAAGGACATTTGGGCACTATAATGACCCAGCAGTCACAGCCCATTTGGGAAATTTGAGTGACACGCGTTTGGTCACCAATATTATAATAAGAACCCTGAAATATTTTGAAGAATTGAATTTTTTGTATGAGGTCTTCGATAGAATTTCACGTCACAATCTATTACACTGAATGAAATACTTATTTGTAAAAAAAAAAACCCGGACGGACATACTTCTCACTACGGGTGGGCCATTGTTGTAGATAAAAAGTTGGGGGAAAATAGGATATAGAGGGGAAATAATTGGCATCCGTACACCCAATTAATCATCATTAGGGCAAATTAAGGGTACTTGTTATATTAAAAAGCAACAAATAACCAACAAAAAAAAAAAAAAAAAAATGTTCATCAAATATTTGATTCAACTTATAGTGTTTGTGTGCCATGGGGATGTAACCCCCTCCCCCATCCTAATCCGGGCTTGATACCTATGTATAACAAATTGTGTGCACACAACCGCAGAGCCCAAACAAATTATCAGACAATTATTACAATATAAACGTTCAATCGGGGTATTAAAAAGAAAAAAAAAAACGAAACAATATTTACGCCCGAATGATTTGGATTCGTTAGTAAATATTATTTAATAATTGTTGCGGCGACTATCGTATCTAATATGCAGGCGTAATGGGTATGGCATTCATTCGTAATTATTAGAGCGCACGTAAAAGGAATCGGGGGAAAAAAAATCATTCGAGTTATTATAAACCATCTATATAGCGTTGAGAGTCATTGAGAATAAATTTTCTCTACCAAAAGATTCGTGATTTTGTTGTTTTTTTTTTTCAATATAAGTCAATATAAGTACGACTTACTAATTAATCGGTCGTACTCGTGACGTTAATTAAAAACGTAGATTGAATAAATCTTTTGTTGGGGAAAAAAACACTCGCGGCGATAACGCACGAGCGCCCGCAATCATTTTAATACGTCTTGTAATAATACTTTTTACACCGACCTACAGATATATATATTTTTTTTTTTTTCATACTTGTATTTATTATTGTTTTAATTGCACTAGTTTCGCTGTTCTGTGTACCGTGTTAACGCAATCTTTGTAGATGGAAATGGTTTTTTTCCCCCTCGTGCGATAAATAAAATGCATAATAGTATTATTATACCTAACACGTTTTGTCAGCGCCGCCGGCTGTTTCGACGTCACTGATAACAATGCACAGTAGCGATTCGGCGTTTTGCTATCAACAAACTCGTGATAGCGATATCATAACATCATGACAGCCGGCGAGCACTATTGTATTGTATTTATCGAGGAAACGCTTATATTAAGGGGATTGGATATTGTCTTGCGTTGTGTAAAGCCAGTCTCACACGACTCGTGTACTCGTCAATAGTGATGCTCTACGAGTCGCGTAGGAGCAACATAATCATCAAATCAAAATACTCGACGAACATACGCAATTACAGTGCTTGCCGAGTACACGAGTCGTGTGGGGCTGGTTTAACACATAATTATTACCTATACTATGCGCAACGTGAAGCGTGCGCGAGAATGTCGGTCAATGGTCGAATAATTATTTTAATCATTAATTTCCAACAATTTGATTTGAAGATTTTCAAATGTACAAAAAAAAAAAAACTAAAAAATTTAATTGAAAAAGTGACGATGTGTACACTTCGCCATTTTTTTGTGGTGTGTAAAATCAAAAGTAGATATTGGTTTTATCCCCAAAAATAAGGGTGACAAAAATTAACATAAATATAAAATTTTAGAGCCGCTTATATCTTGAATATTCTAGAAAACAGATTCCAAAACAAAATTAATACTTACCGAGATAATGAGTGTACCACTTAAATGAATCACCCGGTATAAATTAGGTTGGTCGAAATTGTAAATTTTGACTCGATAACTTACCCCCTTGCCGTGTCGAATAAAGGTCAAATTATAAAACCCGTCTGAACAATAAAAAAGCTGTAATCAAACTATTATCCGTTTAAAATAGTGTAGCTAAGTACGTTGCCAGTCGATCATATGTCAATTGGACATTTTTGCCGTGTTGTGCCGTACAAGTGTGAATCGGGATTTTATACCGATATTAGTCGATATTTATGCTTATCAAAATTTGAAGACAAATATGTAGAAGGGAGGGTATCGAAAATCCAAAGTGCATACTTGTTTTAAAATAAATATAAATACTGAGTATATACTTAGTTAAGTATAAAGAGTAAGGGTAAGAATTGAAAATATTGTTAAAATAAAGCTTAGGTACACGATTTCATAATCGTTAAAGAAAAAAGAAACCAGACATCAAATCTATTAAAAATCCTTCGATAAAATCGCTGGTTCGTCGTAATAAGTCGATCACACCCCATATACCAAGATAGCCATCTATATATGTACAAAAACGTACATTAATGACGTCCGTCCATTACGTTACACGTCGCCGTCAACGAATGTACCCGCAAAAATCGAAAGTGGTCTCTGAGAACGTTGTCGTAGCAGCAATATAATTATTACGTTACCCGAGGTATAAGTAAGTAAATAGGTATTATAAGTATCTATTTTTTCGTTCCAGTTTGACCGACAGCAGTGGGGAATCTGTTTACTAAGTACCGACCGTTAATACTGTTAATAGTTAGCTATGCCGCTTTTGTTGAACGTAAAACGCAATTAATACGGTTCTTAGCGGTTATTTAGCAATGAGAACACGCGAATGGTCACGTGCTGGCCACATGCATCGACTTACAGTATCTAAACAGTAGTCGACTGCCTACTTTATCGATATAATGCGTATTTTCAATGTTAAATCTGGAAACTATATACGTAGAATAATCTTTGGTATAATATTATTATTATTATTATTACGTATTACGAATTACAATACATTTGTATATAATACAATTCATATAGTAAGAAAAACGAGCCCCACCCCATGTGGACCTATCTACCTACCAATGTTCCCCTCGTTTCTCTTGATTGATTACAATGTTCAAACTGCATCAGACTTCTATTACATCAATATAATATTATTGTTCGTACATTTCCACGAGAATGAGTTGCAATGAGTTACAACGAGACTAATATATTATTGCGTATTAGACTGCATTTGTTAAGCATTGTTATGGCGGTTTTGGCTGACCAGCACGTCGATAAGTATTCCGAAATAAAAGACGAGTACCGTCCAAAAAATATTAATCTAGGCGTTTTTAACGCGTAGATAACACGCCGTAGTAATGCCCGCGTGTGTTGTCTCCGTCTTGCAAACTTGCATTCAGCACAGGCGACTTCGTGCTGTTAATTTTAATATTAAAGTGAATTGACCTATATTATAATACTTTAAGGCAAGAGCATTAACTGTGCAACCACGTAGGTATGTCTCGATATGTTAATTTTTAATCGGCATTTTTATATTGTGACGATTCGCATACTTTCGCTCCGACTATTCGGTGTAAGCCAACCCGTCTTAAATTTCTACTTGACCCGATCTCCCGCATAATCTTCCCATAACCCGACCATAAACTCGTATCATTTTCAATCGCATCCAAGCGATTATTTTATTATTGTAACTTGTAAGGCGGTGACAGCAGTTTATGCGGATATCACGTCCTCTTAATCCGGATCTCAACCGGGCCTACACCTATATTACCTGTGGGACTACTGTTCGGTATCTGCACTGCATGTTATTTACTTACTGTTTTCGGAGTTTCGGATCATGCCTATGGTACCGCCCGTGTAAATAACCAACACTTTAGATTCGTTCTGGTCACCGTCATCGGCCGCGGGTATCGAGTCGCATCGTTTCCGGAACGGCTCCTGGAGTAGCTGCTTGTTCGCGTTATTATTATTATTGGTCAAAGGCGACTCTTTCCGGTCGGAAAACTCGTCGTTGTTTCTGTCGACGTTCGATTTTGCATTGTGATTATGGCTGCTGTCGCCGTTGGTTTGCTGAAAGCCGTTTGTGGCTGCAGTAGTGTTATCCGGTGCTTTGTTCGTGCCGACGCCGTTTGCGTCCGAATCTCCTTCCTGCGGCACTTCCGGTTGACGGTCCATACTATATTATTGTTTATCGTACAAGCAGATAGGTACGTAATATAATTGCATGTATAGCCGTATTCTTGCGATACAGATGAACGGCGAACACTCGACCCGTGAAAATCGCCCGCAGTGTCTGTAAAAATGTAAAAAGTAAAGATATAAAAGATAATATTGTATAGAACGTTATAGACCGTATATGCTCGATTGTCGCGAAAAAAGGCGGCCGATCGGTAAAAGTTGCGTAAACAATAAACTTATAAGCTTTACTAAAAGTTATAAACCCCTAGCGTAATCTCTTAGTAATATTTTATGCTTCGAGCGATGACTCGACAAACTTTTTCCGAACCGTATAGCGTTTTATGCCCCCTCTCCCACTATTGATTTAAATATACAACAACTATACGCGTATTTACTTGGAAATTTAATATATATGTAAAGTATATAGTTCAGCCAAGTTACTATACGAAAAGCCGAATTTATCGAATACAAACTGCAGGCTCTTTTAGATTCTGGTTTTTAATCACCATTGTCGGGTTATGAATATGCCAATAGACGGAAACTCTGGGATTTATTTACTTTTATTGTTCACAACTTGCCTTCCCGTCATTAAACGTTTTTTTCGGCCATATGTTAGGATAAATATATTATAGTTATTGGTTTTATAATTGTATTTGAGCACGAAAAAGCTATGCCATACAATTACAGGTACCTATACATACCTAGTAAACTTGAAAATATATGAATCTTACAGAGTTTATTGATAAATATTGAAAATATTGTTTTTTTTCTTCTGCACTTGATGCAGTTGACCTATACGTCCTATGATTCCAATATTGTTATTGTCTACTGAATTTTGTTTAGAACATCATTTTAATAATAATAATTAAATTTAAATAAAATAATGACACTTTATCGTCTATAATACTATCACTAGGAATAATTAATGAAACTGTGTACCGTCGGCTATTCAGCAAAACCTCGTACACGTAGACTTAAACAGATTTGACGAGACTGTGGCATGAAAACTGTTGTTAAGAAAATTACAAAGAAAATAATCACCTCAATGCACTAACTAGATCACAAAGGCTACAAGAAAGTTTCCGTAATGTTTTCGATTGAAACGAGTCTTCTGATAAAAAAGTTTTTTTAGAGATGCGAAAAACAAAAAGAAAAAACGATTTACGAAGTTTTTATTGCGTAGCCGACGATACTTCAAAGCGGAAATATTCGCATTATTATAAAAAATAATAAAAATAATATAGGTGTAATATTATTATAGGAAATTTCTAGGGTTGTTTTAAACTATTTTAAGTATTACTATATTATTTGAACTGTAAGCTGGGCAAGTCAATCAATATTTTTAACTAGTTTAAGTTATTTTCGAATAATATTCTATTTTATTTTTTACTTTATATAGGTACTGACTTTTAAAACCTACTGTATCGACTGTAAAACCTAATCGAATTCATATTCATTATTTGTTTATTGTATTGTATTTAGTATACATGATGAACGTTTTTCTGTTGATCGCGAGAATATTAATCACAATAAACCCGGGTTAAACGGTTGATATCTGTATGGAAAAAAAAAAACGATAACCTTACACGGACACCGCACAAATGCTATTAAATGCTGGTCTACTACAAAAGAAGTATTTCTCAATCTCTATATTATAATCTCTTTTTGAAATACTGTTCGATAATCGTTTTATACATATTTTGTCCGATTGTGGAGATAATTAAAAAGTACATAATTCCACATTGAAAAAATACAAAAAATCTAATCGATAATTTTATTGGTAGGTATACCTAGTTATACGATATGCGTATATACGATTACCATTGAAATATTTTTTTTTTTTTTTAAAATAACCGACAGTTTTACAAAATATATATATAAAAGACCCGTATCACACCGATATTTACTGTTTAACTGTTATTATAGGTAATGTATTATTTAACGTTCGAAAACGGTCGTACAATTTACGAAAACTCCAATCGTAAAGGTATATTGCCCTAGCTCCTTGAGAAATAGCGATTTTTTTTTTTCATAACTTGTTCGTCTTTGTTAAGCAATAATATTTACTTTTTTCTGCTTTTGTGTATGAATGGCACGCGTGTTTATATTATTTTATCGTGCAATACGTTGCACTGAATATAAAATTGCTTTCGAGCTATGCATTTGTTCGCGGGCAAAAAAGGCACGAGCCGTCGATTTTGTACGATTTTTAATTTCATATTTTATTATGTTACATAGCGATTTATCCGCCGTTTAGCCGTTGTTTAGAAATTCTCGAAAATTAATTAGCTCGTATTACAAACATACAAAATCGACTCGAGCCTTTGTTTCCCAGATACCAAAGACATTTTAATAATGTCATAATACTACGATTCGAGAATCGGGCGTGGATTCGATTGAATACAAGTTCAATAATATTTTGTACGTCAGCTATATAATATATTTGTGTATTAATATACTCTCAAATGGGAAACCTGTGTACTTTCGCTCGTGTCGCTGTACAAAAACCGTAATTATTATAGTATGTAGTGAACGATGTTTTTTTCCTACATTTTTATTTCAGCTGTTCGCAAATTCGAATAAATGTTTTTTGTTTTATTTTTGGTTTGTAATGGTCTCTTTTTTTAAAATTTTAATTTCCAAAGTGTCCGGGCTGTTTTAATCGTATTTTTCCGCAATCCATTGTTACGACGTTTCCCCGTGCGAACGGCGTGGACCGTATAAGAAATTACGGCTCCGCACAGTGGCGTGCAGAACATTATTCATACTCGAGGCGAAACAATAAACGATTAGTAGCCGCCCGATCGAAACACGGATTTTTACCCACGTCCCACGAATAATTATAGCAAAAACATTATTTAGCTGTACAACGACTGCGTAATAATATGGGCTGTCGTATTCGTAAATATCTAGGTACCTATATATATATATATATATATATATATATATCGACGTTTACAGTCGACGGTATGGTATTCAACACAATATTATTGTATTCGGTCGGCCGGCCGGCCGTTTAAGTCGCGATGCGATCGCCTCAAAAAAAAAAAAAAAAAAAAAAAAAAAAAAACAGAAACTGAGTATACGTGACATTTTCGCACTGACCTGAATGTATTCCGTGTTGTTATTACGGCTGATCGCCGCCGTTGTCCCGGAGAAACTCGACGCGGGAACGTGGACCGAACGGATAATGCCGACGGACGGGGACGCGAACTGGCAAAACCGACTGGCCGGTGTTGACGACGTCGCAGTCAACGCGCGAGTGACCGCGGTGGTCCGTTGCGCGCGTCCGGCGTCTCAGGCACGTTAGGCATACCCCGTACAGAGATTTACAATTACACGCGGCCACTGCGGCTAAAGTAACAACAACAATAGCGACGATAACGGTGCACCGGTGTTTGATAATATTTTAGGCGATCGAATGCCAGTACAGTCGGCCTCGGGGCATCATAAAATTCGAGGAGCGCGATAACATTCGCGCCCGCGCGCGTCCGCTGGTCCAATTATACGTTTTTTTGTCTGTTAAACGTTTGCGCGTTCTACAGACGCGTAGAAGCGAACGCGAAAAAACGACAAAAAAAAACATTTTGTAAACGCGTGTTTTGCGCACGAATCCGGAATATTGTATTTTTGTATACGAAATAGCTGTCCCGCGCCCGGCGTTGCCCGTGCCAATTTTTCGTTGATTTTTTTTTTTTTTTTTTATTCCCGTCACGCTTTGCCCGTATCGGTATATTGTGAACGAAAGTAAAAAGATAAGCAGACATATTTCGCGCGCGGGCGGGCCGCGGTTGTGGGTGAAAAGTTGGGAAGATGGTATAGGGGGGAAATTTAATGTACATCTGCAGTATACGCGACGATTAACCGTAGATAACGAAAAGACGATTCTGAACGGAGTTCGGTCGATAGTTGTACTAATAAAACAATTTTAAAAAAACGTCCTAGGATAATGGGGACGGGTGCAGCCACTGTTGTAGGTAATTTAATGTATACCTGTAAGCAACGATGAACCATTGATTATGGAAAAACGATTCTGAGCGGAGTTCAGTTGATAGTGCTGTTTTTTCAACAATATATACATGCCGTATTATGGTGAAATTTCAATTATTACGATTCCAGAATTAAAATTGATCCCGTTTTTTGTCGGTTTTTTTTTCGGTTTTTCACATTTGTTGAAAAAACTCCGGAGAAAATCGAAAAACGACCTTTTGAAAGTACCTCCCCAGTGAAATTTCCTTTTAGAAGTATTGCTATCATTGTAAATTGGAGTAAAATTGCTGGTAGAAAAGTTGTCACAGAAAAAAAATAAACATATTTGTAAAACCATAAGGTTCTTCGTTCCACTGAAAATCTAAAATAAGGAAAAAAAGAAAGAACCAGAAACATAATATAAGTAAGGTTGGGGCAGTTTTCGGTAATGCAAAAAATGAATAATTGTTTAAAATATATCTTGAGTTTAGCATACTAATTATACTATTACCTCTCTTCTGATGTTTGGAGGGATTCGGAGTTGTAAATCCAAGAATATTGACGCAATGACAGGTTAGGTTGAAGATTTTCGAAAAAAGTTGGTGACTTGTATTTGTTGTGTACGGGGTTCTCGGCAAAGGAATCGTCTAGAAGTTATTTTCTCACGCGGGTGAGACATCAAAAAAGACCGTTATTTTTTTAATTTAAGAGACTTACGCGTCGGTGCCAATGAATAGTGACCCCTTAATCATGAAATTACAATGAGACCTTTTTTTTAGTAATAATTTTGTTTATATTACAGCGGCGGTGATGTCGCAGACTCGCCGACCGCCGTGTGAATTTTATTTTTTTAACTATATTATCGTGTTTTGACTACGATCGTGAAATTATGTATTTCTCTCTCGCATAACGAGTGCTCCTTGTATTTTTTATACCGACACATTTTTTCACTAAACACCAATTACTCGGCCGTATCCAAATGTTTTGATCACATTTTTATAAATATAAATAATTGTATTCTCGTTGTGAGAGCGTAACATTACCATACATTGTGTTGCTTTGTCAACAATATAATATATGTCGTAATGCTATGGTAAAATGCATTATAAATTTTCTTTAACAATATTTGTTTGATATTGTGCCTATATATGTTCCGTTTTCCTACGGTTTTTCCCGGATTTTCCCATTATGAAAACACCCGGAAAAATCGAAAAATTACCTCCCTAAAGTACCTCCCCAGTCAGATTTAATTTTTTTAAAAATGTGCTATTATTGTAAATCGTAGCAAAATTGCCGGTAGAAAAGTTTTTCACGTGAAAAAAAGGCCGTAATTTTTTTGTACTAATACCTACATTTTGTAAATTTTCCCGTTTTTCCCCATTTATTGGGAAAAATCCTGGGAAAAGCGAAGAATGACCACCAGGAAAAAAAAATACTAATATCATTGTAAAACCAATACATTCCTCGCTCCACTCAAAATTTAATAGCCCGAAAGTGTTCTAGCGTATTCCATATATTTTTTCATTCGTGTTCCTACAGATAACCGCGCAGCACAGGAATTAAACTAGAATACTTGCGATACAATACATACATAGAACTTATAAACAACGCAATGTCAACTATCGGAATAAAAACTATCCCGTCTCCATCAGGTTGGACCAAACAATACGCATTTACTAAACATCATAAAAATCGATTTAGCGGTTTCGGAGATAACCGCGAACCAACACGAGATTTTTATACATAAAGATTATATCTGCACTATACGAAAATATAGCGTTTGCCAAAAACGATAGAACTAATACATTTCCCACTAAGGCTCGCAGAATTAGAAAGCAAACGTCTCGTGAAGTCTTTTTGGGCAACGCCAATAAGCCCGCGTTTACAAATTACATTAATTGTTTATTATTATTATTATTATTATTAAAACGAGTTAAACGACCCAATTGCACAATGTACAAGAGAGAGAGAGAGAGAGAGAGAGAGAAATATTATAGTTTACAATGTTACACACAGTAACAGATTAGACAATGCATAACGTGTAGAAAACAACACAAAATATGGAACAAGTCAAACATTTAACTTGCAAGTTTTTTTTTTTCTGAATGTATTAGTTATCAACTACACGGTTATTATCCGGCAGACAATAATAAATTATAGTTCAATGAATCGTATTAATCTTAATTGTTTTATGCTATAATTATTGTTGTTCGTCTTATTATTTAGATGCGATTCGCGGTCGTCTACTGTATATAAATATAAGGAACGCAATAATATTCAAGTACCTGGTGAACTAGTTCACCAGTTCGATTATATTATAGCAATTTAATAACTGTCTACGCTTATACAATAATATCGGCTGCACAAATGTACAGAGCACGCGATAATATTGCATTTAGTTAATTGATAATTACAAATAAGCACATGCGACAATCGGCGATAATATTGTGATTGTCGACAAATTATTATAAATCAATAACAATTACGGCGGGCGGTGGCAAAAGTCACGACCGAACAATCGTGTAGTGTGTAAAAGACGATAACACAATAATTATAATAATTGTTATCACCGGGAACCCGGTTCGAGTCTATAAAATAATTGTGTTCTATATTGACAAACAAAAAAAAAAAAAAAAAAACCAGAAAAATTCGTTTCAGACACCGCCGCGAATAGTAAGGAGAATTTTTCTTCCGAAAGTCGTTAATTAATCGTAACAATAATAATATGTTTGCATATAAAATATAATAATATGCCATTATTATTATTATGTCATTTAACGCGCGTCGATTGATCATGCAACGGCTCAAATTCATTAACGGGTATTATTTTTAATTATTATTGCGCGGAGCGGATTTGTCGCGCACGGGGTTCTACACGCAGTGAACCGTGTCTGGGGGATTTCTCGACCGGACGAGAGATTCGACGCAGAAAAAAAAAATAAAAACGGTTATATTTTATTCGTTGTTTTGGGAGGCGGACGGTCGCGAATTAATAGCAGTGCGTTATATTGATTCGAATTTCGTGTATAGAAATTACGAGGGCTGAAAGATATATAGTATCGTAAATCGTATTATTTTTTTTTTCTGACTCGTATGGAAATGTTTCGGCTGTAAGTAAACATAATGGGATATCCCGAACAATGAATGAAAACACCGTTATGGAAATCAGAATACTCTTAGCAACGACTATGCCGCGGGGCGCGGCGGTGTTCTCGAATGGCTGACAGATGTCGTACATTTATATATTATTTTATTTGACCTATTTAAAAATTTTTTGTTTGTGAGAAATTTATGTACGACCCTCTCCAACAACCAATGCTCCGTTGTGTTTATTGAACGACTAACCTTTTTCTTGAACAGACAATACCAAATACTCAGCCGCATTTAGAGTTTTTTTTGTCGTCACACTGTTGAAAATATAAATAGATGGTTCCGAATATGTTGTGTAAGCATAACATTACACATTTAAGTCCACAGTCCGAATAGTCTTTTGCCCGCTTGAAACGGATTTTTGTAAACATTTTTGTTGAATTCATAAATACACTAAGAAAACTTATGATAATGACACGTGACAACCTGAAATGTATTTTAAAGTGAATTTTGAATACTTTCGAGTTGATAAAATTTAATTTAATTTTACTAAAATTTTCGATAAAATTACACGTACGCAACCCCTTAAAACTAGATGTAAAACTTGGTGCTACGTCTAGTAGCACAAAGTTATTATAAAGCAGCAAATCGCACAGCTTAATCTACAAATGGCTATTTACCGTCACATCACAATCTAATTTTTAATGCTAATCAGCAGTGCTCAAACTTGGGGGGGGGAATGTGGAGAACTAATTACTCATACTATTTTTTCAGAAATATTAGCGTACGCCATTTTACCATGTATGGATTAGGTCGAGTTCAATCATTGACGCTAATTTTGTTTAAGTCCCATAATGTCCCCTCCTCTTGTTTTATACTTCCAACTCGAGCACTTATGTGGAATAGCTAGAATAGTTTAAGTATAATAAAATAATTCTTTAGTTTAATGCAATAATTGCATTCTAATTAATTGTATACAATTTTTTATAAACCAATAGTCATATTATATATAATACTATTATAGTATTATCACCAGTAAATAAATAATTGTTTTCAAATGGGACAACGATAATACATTAATTTAAATTATAATAATATGTATTTCTTTGTGTTTTTATCTGGTTCGTATATTATTGTAAATATTATTAAAATAACGATAAACGATATGATGAAAAGTAAAGTAGTACAGATTATAAACATTTCATTCCAGCCGAAATAACTCGCGTCAAAGTTGCCACGCCAAAGTGTATTAGGCCAATTATTATGTTAGGGCGCCCCCTTACATCCGGAGATCGGAAATGAGCAGACAAATAAAAATACTGTATTCTGTGTGACCCAATTTGTACAACATATTAAGAGGGGAAATCGTTTCTTTTCCTACCTATATTTGTTTGTAATTCATGATAATATTATCATCTATATATAATAATAATTATTTATTTATTTCTCAAAAAACAAGAATACTGGGCCCCACTGAGACTCTCGTGTGGGGGCCCAGGAGTCTAATCTAAAACTTAAACAATATAAATCAGTTAATAATTTGTACAATCTAAAATATTAAACTAACAGCTATTGTAATAAATAAACTTTAAACTATATTACATAACACTTAACTAGAAAAAAAACTTAAAAATTCTAATTTTAGATTTAGAAATAAATAATTACAATCTCTCAAACACAATCGGAATTACTGTTACTATCTATATTATATTTAATTGTTTAATATTGTTTTCTAAATCTTTTATTAATAATGTCTTTTAGATATGAATAATTAGATCTAGTTAAAATAGTATTATTTCTATTTAAAAGACACGACGACTTTAAATTGTGACCGTAAATATTGTTAATTATAATAAATAAGCATTAAATGTTAAACAAATTAACGTTGATATTATTTAATCAACTATTATAATTTATAAATGCATAATTAGCATTATTTCGTTCATTAATAACTATTAAAAATTATAATAAGTATTTTTATAATAATATTCATCTATAATATAAAAAGTATATTTTAATAGTGTGCCTCACGATAATATTCACTGATAACTGAGAGCGAAGAGCATCGGACAATGTTCTATACAGTTTTTTTTTAACAAGGTACTTAAAGAGTTTTTATCAAAGTTTAAACTTTGAACACTTATGAAATTTTTTACTTTTTTTTTCCACTAAATTTAACTTACTGTTTTTATGAACGTTATGTTAAATTTTCGATCATTTTTAGTGAGCCATAATAATATTTATCTATATATAACCAAATAAGAACTATACAAATTTAAAATGGCTATAAATTGCATAAAAATTCGCCAGAATGTTTTGAAAATTGTACCACGCATAGAAAGTGCTAATATAAGTATACGGTAAAAATTTCAGATCTCTGCAATTATTTCTAACAAAAAAAAAAAATTCAATAATAACAGAGCCTGTAAGATTTGTTTTGTATTCTATATTATGTTTTCTTCTCGGTCTTCTTAATTGAAAACTACTTGGAAACTGAAGAAGAATAACTTCATCAATGCACCAAAAAGATTTAATGTTCTACCAAAAAACCATCACTAGAGTTGATGGTCGAAGCAAGATTTCTGCATGAACCGATGTCCACAGATAAAAAATAAAAACACAAAGTAAAACCAATGCATTCCTTACTACGCTCAGAATCTGAAAATAATACAACTCAAATTACACTGGATATTATTGACCATACAGCTGGGTGATCAATCCTATAGATACAACACTCGTTATCTCGGAAAGTATTTACTTTTTCTGGAATTTGTTTTCTAGAATATTTAAGAAACAAAACGTTCTAGAATTTTATATTTATGTTATTTTTTGCCACCCTTATTTTTGGGGGTAAAACCACTACCTTATTTTGATTTTCAAACGGCCACCTGTATTAAAATTCCATAAATAGATGAAGTATTATTTAAAATACATTTCGGTGTTGACATTTTTGATTTCCGTCAATTCGTTGACGAATTTTGAATACAGTTTTCCATTTGAAAACCAAAAGTAGGTAGTACCCTCAACTCAAAAATAAGGGTAACAAAAAAATAACATAAATATAAAATTGTAGAACAGCTTGTTTCTTAAATATTCTAGAAAACAAATTCCAGAAAAAGTAAATACTTTCCGAGATAATGAGTGTCTTATGACAGATTGATCACTTCGTATAATAATATGTTAATAGTATTCCAAAAAAAATAGTATTTGACCTCTTGGTTAGAAATTAAGAACCACGAGTATCAAGATTTTTGAAAATTTCACCGTCAATGAGTTAAAATAGGAGATAAAAGTCTACCTCAATTTTTATAAAAATATATACTTTTGGGAGTTTTAACTTAGAGTGGCTGTTGTCGCAACTAAAGATAAAGCTCAATGAGGACTACCGCCTACATAATAATTTTACCCAAAAAAACTAATTAACTATAATTATAACTCGACCAACGAGAAACGTTTCTGTAATATGACGTGTACGCGTAAATAGAATGGGAACCGAAAAAAACCCACTCCATCTCTAATTTGTAAAATATTCCTTCGCCGAAATATCATTTTCGCCGAGATATCCTAGAAACCAATATCACCTCCGAGAAATACAAGATATGGTCATAGGATAAAATATATACGATACATCCTAAAACTATAGTGGAATGTTGTATAATACCATTTTTTTTTTTTTTTTTAATTTGACGAGACCGTCAACGTAATTAGGTATCTACTTATTTTTCTCATAAATCATAATGACATAATACATATTATATTTATATAATTACGTCAATCTCGCACATTGCTATTGTTATATTGCACAATAGATTCCATAACAGTAATCAGCAGTTATTCTTAAAATACCTAATACTTTTTGTTACGTGTAAATTGAATATTTTAGGTAAAAACTAGTGAATAATAGCGATTGTAATTTTATGAATATACTTATCTACTAGAAATCGATTGATTTAATCAAAAAACGACAATCGTGCTTTTTCGTAGCATTTTGCATCTATGTATAGTACATTGAAAAGGTCTTTTTTGATTTTTCTTGTAGTTGTTGAAAACCGAGAAAAACGGAAAAGTTTTCGGCAATTATAGTTTCATTCTTTTTGATTTTTTTTTTTTTTTTTTATAATTTTCAATCAAATAACCGAAGAGACGCGGAATTTTTATAAAACACTTAATAAATTGGTTTTTATGGACGTAATAAAATGTCCAATATATTTTGGAAATTTTACATCATGTTTATCATGTCCTTAAAAAATGTAAAAAAAAATGAATGTATTACCAAAATTATTTTTTTTTTTTAGAGTTTTTAAGTTAATATTTTGACGAAAATCGTGAGAAACTCGGCATTCAAAACTTGTTTAACCGAACTTTGCTCAGAATTTTTTATATTTGGTAATATGAATTAATACTTGAACAAATAATAGTTAATAATAGATAGTATTAATGGAGAATTCGGATAAACGCGGGACTCGGACAATTGTGTAAGCAGATGGCAAATATAATAATCGAGGATTTCAGAATTAGACGGCTGAAACAGGCTTTTCGTGCGTGGAGAAATGAATGAGCTTTAAAACTCCGGGTATAGTGTAGTATTGCCAATTCACGTACGAGGCGGGAAGATCAGTTGAAGAGTGAAAACGAGAATCGTACTTTTTTTTGGCGGAAACAGTCAATATTATTATGGCGGAAACGGGAATCGGACAGAATGGGAAAGATGGAAAGCTCTCCACGTACCCAACAGTCTAGTTGACCTTCTGCATGGCTAGTAAATGTATCGGCGCGTATTGGAACCAGTTCTAATATCAAGATCCGGGTTTCGTGTGTATTTAGGAATGTTTCCTCATGTGTTTGCGCTTTGAAGATAATACTCATTCCGCGGCTATCGAAAACGTGATTTCGCAACACATTTAGACCACCGTCATTGTATAATTTCTAGTAAAATGATGATGATCTGACACGAAGGACAACGTGTGCTCAAACAACTAATTCGTTTTACTTGATTAATATTCTAGTATCGTATTATTAATCCGACTGAATATTATATTTCGTAACATGGAGATTACAGGGAATAACCAGAATAAGTCACTTCATTTTCGACCCGGAAAAACGTGTTTTTCATTTTAAAAGTAACAAATTGTTTATGATTCGGAGTGGACCGTAAAATCAACTACGATTTTACCGTGATGTGGTTTTTTTTATTTTTTTTTTTTGTGAGAAACTCTTCTATCAGAAAACTTCCTCCGAAGTATCAAATGTAGCACCTTTTCTGAAAGATAATTTCATCATTGAGATAAAGCCACTATTTGATTTACTAAGGGTTATTCAAAATAATTGGGAAAAAACCGAAAAAAAATTATAGTTAAAACGGTAACCGATTTCAAGTATTTTTAAGTAGTTATTATAACAATTTGGAAAAATCAAAAAAAGACAAAACATGAAAAGTGAGAAATGTACAGCGTAACAACTTCATTATTTTAAACTTCTTTGCTTTGTGTTTTCTACCGGATATTTTTCTCCAATAAAAAAACGACAAGAAATTATTTTTGTTGCATTTATAATCTAGTTGGTGAATAAGGAAGTCGTTTTTTGGTTTTCCGTTTCTATTGTTGCGTTTAGATATAAATCAAATTCTCCTTTATGTCCTACATTCTCAACTTTTCACCTATAACAGTGGTGTGCAAAGTATATCCATCTTTTTTGTAATGATTCATTTAAAAACATTGGTCGAGACTTTAAATGTTGACAGAAAACTTATATTTCCCTTTTCTAAATATTTTTTTTAAAAAATATTTGATCTATTTATAGAGATTTTCAATACTCTGTGAATAAAATTATTGGACCAAAAATTCTTTAGTATTTAATGGAGGTTCGTTGTAATTTGTAATTAGTAGTAAAAAAAAAAAATTAGAATGCATAAAGTAATAATTTTTGTTATGATAGTTTTAAGATCAAATTTTTAAGAAAATTAAGTTAATGTTGCACTTGATTAAATTATGTTTGAAACGCATCATAACAATTACATTGAAATATCACAGAGACATCAGTTAGGAAAATCATGGGAAATTCCGGTTTTCAAACCATAAACTAAAGTACTATAATTCCATATTATACAGCTTAAAAAAAAAATTGGTAACTCTTATATGATAATGGTTTAGACACATATAATTAAATGAAACACTGTGCCGGACTCAATTATATCAGATCAGATTGATATGTTTTATTTTTACGAATAACCTTTGTAAACTGTTGCCTTATCTATTTAAAATAAATCAATAATATCCTGACTATGTACTGATAACTCACTAATGGACCACATTGGATACAACGGGGTTATAAGGTGTCCGAACTTATTTTCATAGAAACCTAAAATCGGCTTTATACTATAGTACCCCGTACTTAATATCTAAAGTGATTTTTCTAGTGTTTTCACCGTTACTTCTCGTATAAACAATAATAAAAATTGTATACGAATAAATAAAAATGAATGTATAATAAACGGTTTCCTATAAAATATGATCATCATTCATTTTATTGATAATTCTTTAGACATTACACAGTTTATATAAATTTATATTGAACTACGGAAAACACGAAAATCCACTCTAAACGTATTTTGCTATTCTTGAAATCCTCGGGGACATCGACCATTAAACGACAATTTAGTGCGCGATTTAAATTTATTATACCTATGTAGATACTAAATATTTGTAGGCTGCAGAAAACTTACCGCGGATGCTATCGCGTCAAGTAACTTCTGTGCACTCTTCTTGTGAATAAAAACTGGTGCGCGCGCATACACCTACATATAATGTAATACTCGTAATTACATAATTCGATCTTGTTGATGTTTACGGACAATTTAGTTTTTATTTATCTAAAAAAATTATTTGAGTCTTGAGTCTTAGTATATCTATACATAGGTACTATAAATCCCTTAATTCGGATCTATATGTTCTCAAACGTACAAACTTTAAGCCCGTCATAAATAATAAGAATATACAAGTATCGAAGAATGATTTATTGTTATATCTATATACCTACGCCATCACGAATTTCGAATAAAAAACCTATGTAGTTATACTTACAGGTATATAACTGAATTACAGTTTATTGTCTGTTTTTGTCTTTTACAATTTTTTTGACATACTATAATTATATCGATCATTCGTATGTTTGGATAGAAATTTATGATAGTAATATTACGTAAGTTTACATTATCATATATATTGTCGAGACGATTTTCGTGTAAACAATTTTTAATTTTAGATTGTGAGTGAAACGAAAAAACTTATGGTTTTACAATGATGTTTATTTTTTTTTTTTATCTGTGCGCAATTTTTCTACCTACCAGAAAATTTGCTCCGTTTTTTAAGTATAAACCGAAAAAACGGAGGAAAACGGGAAAATGTACGAAATATATTACTAAAATATTACGATTTTTTTTTCTTTGCACACATTTTTTATCAGCAAGTTGGCTCCGATTTATAATGATAGCAATTTTTCTAAAAGGAAATTTGACTGGGAAGGTACTTTAAGATGGTCATTTTTCGATTTTCCATTTTACAACTCTTTAGGAAAATCGGTACAACATTAAACAAATATTATTAAAAAAAAATATATAAAGTCTATTTAATTGTTTCGCTATAATACGACTTGAATATATTATATATTGTTGACAAAGCATCACTATCAACTGAACTCCGCACACAATCGTTTAAGCAACGGTTTATCATTGCTTACGTATACATTAAATAACCTATAATAATGGCTGTACCGTCCCCATCATCCTATTTGAAATTTTAATGTTAAATTCGCCGTTTGAAATAAACTCGTTGTTAGCAGTGGATGCTTACAAAATACCTGGTACTTATCTAATATTTTATTTTATTTTAAATCATAATAGCCATTACAACAGTAACGATATTTCAATCGTTAAAGTTAAGTTAAGAAGAACTAAACAAACGATTATAAAATTAATATTTCACGCCGAAATTATACATCATATTATTAATATATTATATCGTTCGCAATACTAACGAAAAATTAGTTTTATGTGGTGAGATTGTGCCTATTATATGTTTGAAATTGAAAAATAATCTTATAAATCGCTAAATTTAAATTAGTAGAAGGCATTTTAATTTATAGCATACCTAAACTAGATAGGTCGCTAGTAGGAAATGTCAAAAGTTCAGTTTGTTCCATGAATTCGAAAACCTGTACACACGCATAACGCGTTCAACAATTAAAATGTAAGTATTAAATTTATTCTTGTACTATTTTAAGTACAAAACTTCACGTTTATATTTATATAAAATAAATATTACTAAACGAAAAAATTAAATTAAATTCACATTAGTTGTGACTTGTATTATAGGTTACACCCACCTATCTGCCTATATTATCGAGTCTCGTAGAGTTGTTTTTCTGAGCCGTTTTTATGTTATTTTCGGTATTAATTTTAAGAGAAGGCATTTGGTTTTTGGACAGCGTGAAGAAATTCTAAGACAGCCCTACAGGTATCTACCACATAGGGAGATAGTAAATTGCGTCCCAATGAAAGGTGCCCGTAGCAATATAATATAAATGATGTTAGTTGCGTCCCGTGTTATTGACGCGCTGTCACGTGCATACCGCATACGCATACATCAATCCGTAAAAATAAATATTTGTTGGTAAACGCGAGCTGTAAATTCTACGTTACTGATTTTATTGTTGAATTGAGTGCGTCGCACATGTATCAAAACGAACGAAATAAATATACAGCGAAAACTGAGAATAACAAAACCTTAAAATTGATCGGTGGCTACGAATTTTTAAAAAATGATACGTGAAGTTATGATAGTAATAATAATAATTGTTTAGTTGAAAGTTTTAACGAACATATAATCGTGAAACGAAAAGCAGTTGACCGCGTATACTAAAAATTATGTGTTCAATAGACCATTTAACATTTTATAAGTGTACACAATGAACCGAAAAACGACGATGTTGATTTGTCGACTTCCGGAGATAATATTGTGTTAATAAAAAGGAATAGTCATAATGTTCGGGCTACCGTGTTCGAAAACGCGAGCATTTTTATTACACTCAATGAATAACGTGATTTTGTATACGTCAGAAAAATACTCGTAGGACGCGATTTACATACACGTATCCAAACGGATGCGGTCCGACAAGCGAATTACAGTCACGATTATCTGTATTTTATTTTTTACATCGTTTATCTTATACTCGTGGCAATATTATTATTATTATTATTACCCGATATTATACGGTTGTTGGTACAGTCACATGTTTTGTTTAAAACAATAAACGGTACTCATTAGAATACATTGTCCTTATATAATGTCGACGATGACGGTAACTGTTAACCGGGTAAAAAAAAGTAATACAAATTCCATAACCTACACAAAAATATTACACACTGTAAGCATATAGTATTATGTGGCGGAGCCGTAGCAAGCTCTTTTGGCGCCCGACGCAAATTTGAATTTGCGCCCTCTCCCCTCCCCCTCCCCCCCGAAAAAAAGAAAGACACTTAGTTTTCTTAGGCATCTTTTTTAAAATGTTAAACTATTAGTTATTAAATGTTTAGACTAGCGTATATTTATTTATTTTTACAGACATACTGAATGAAAAAAAAAAAAAATAAATAAATCAAATAGAATCAAATGAAACGGGATTGTGCGAAAAACATAGGTAGGTAATACGTTTTTCAGAGTCACAATTATCGTACTTTTCTCGATTTGATTGCCGAAAATGCATCGATAAAATTCTCAAAATAAATTTCTCCTGCAACATGGTTTTCTATAGATAAAATAGCCGAATTCAATGGCCCCTCATGGCGCATACAGATTGAGTTTGAATTTGCTAAAGCTACGTTCACATGCAGCTACAGTCAAAGAGATAATGCATAGCAAATACGATATCCACATTTGAATTTTTAGTTTTTAAACATTTTGTCAAGGTTTAGCGCTTCAGTCGTCTTACCTTTGCTATACGGCTCGGTAATACGAGTATAGTGTTAAGTAAATATTAAATATTTAAACCGATGCTTATATAGGTACCTATAGTAGGCATAAGTACACGCACGGAGTGATCAATCGCATTATCTCGGAAAGTAGGTACTTAATAATTTTTTTTCGACAATTTCAGAAAACGAGTGGCTCTGAATCGTTACAATCATCGTTGTTAATATGTTTTTATTGCATCAAATTAAACGGCTGGGTACCCAAGTACCTAATTTTGATTTTCAACCTTACAGATATATTAAAAATCCTTTACGCACATGTAGTATTCGTATGATTGATACGTTTTGATGTTGACATTTCTGATTTCTGTAGATATTTCACTTTTAAATGTGGATAGGAGGAGAGAAGAGCAGCAACATTTGTGTGGTGGCACATTGCGCGGCGTTTCAACGGGTAGATTAGATGCCAATGTTTTGTACAGTGGTGCTGTACGTGTGAACGTATATGATGGTGTAACATTTTAGAGCCGCACGTTCGTTGAGTATAAATAATAATATTATAGTATAATACTTCCCGAGATAACGAGTGTCTCGTCGAGGATCGGTCGTTCCGTATACACAATAACGTACACTAATTATAACGTAAACGTTCGATTTTTGACTACTGGAACCGTGTATATATTACAGTTTATTGCCGGACTCTGTACGAAAACGCGAATCGGCAATTGCATTCTTCGATTGTTATTTTCCATATCGATTTTGCCGCGACCTGCCCATACTCGGGTATCTGCAGGTGCAAGTCGGGAAATTCACCCACCCGTGTGCCCTCTCTATAATATGGTTTCGCCTCTGAAAACGTCATATACGTATCTATAAATTCAGCGCACGTATTGCGAAATACGAAATGATAAACACATCGCCAATTGATTAACGGGTTTTTTATTTTTTTATTTTTTTTCATTGCGTTACCTATATACAGAGTGTCCCACGAATACATATTCATCGCGATACTATCAGCTCCGCGCGGTCTTTGAATAATGCTCCGCTATGCTCTCCCCCTATTCCCCCCTATTAACATCCAGTAGAATATCTCGAAATCGGCTCGTACCCACGGGCGTAATTTCGAAGGGGGGGGCACTTGCAACCCATTGAATTTTTGTGGGGTGCAACACTATCATTTTGTACTCCCGTTAATCGAAAATAAGTACCTTAATTTGTTATGGAAAACCACCCCGGGTAGTATTTTATTTCGTGTGAAATTTTTCAATGAGCCACCGCGTCGGGTTTTCGAAAACGTCTCTCATGATTTTTCGTGCAAGTTTTATTCACCGATTGTAAATGGTGATTGTGATACCACGACATAGGTTAATGGGGATACTACGTTAATACGTGATGGCAAAAATTGTTGCTATGCTATCAATAATAATCATTAGTGAACGGATTTATATTGAGCAGTATGCACTTATAAACAGCACAAAAGCGCTTAAATCGTTAAAAAAATAAAAGCGGTAGAGTGGTTCTGCTTCGGAGGACTTTTAAGCCCCGTCTAGCTTTATTGATCTGTTAATATATTTTTAGTGATTTTTTTTTTTTTAGGCCTTTATGACGTTTTCAAACGCTTTTTATGGATTTCAAGTGCACACAAATCCGTTGCCCAATGGCCATAATGTGTAGTCCCCGTGAGCCGTTTTACACACGAACGATTCACGTTAATATTTATTGTTTTAAACGCGGTTCTTCTGGATTTTTTTTTTAATTAATTGTTTATCAGGCACTCTATTACTTAGGTACGTAAACGTAAGCTCCGCGCCCCCGGAATATTAGCGAAATTACGACGTTTATTTGGAAGTTATGGAGGAAAACTTCATGAAGTTTAGGTTTTTCAATTCGCGTATTTCTTAGTTAGAATTTAACATTTTTAATTTTTTTTTTTTTTCAAAATGTGTGTTTTTTAGCGAAATTACGACGCCCGTGCGGCAGCCGTACCTGTAATCATTCACGCGCAATCCGATAATAATTTCGACAATATTACCTACGCACATTATCATGGGTAAGATTGCCGATTGCGCATACAGTTAGACACGGTTTCGCTAAGGTCCGCGGCGGTCGGGATTAAAGTCCGCGCGACTTTGTACCTATGTACGCCGGGCGCCTCCGGCAGCTACGTGTCCTGCCGCCGCCCCACCCCCCACCACACCACCGGTACCGCGTACCTATTATTTTTCAATTTTTTTTCTCGCGCGTTCATTTCGTGCCATCTCGTTTTCTCGCGCCGCGGGTAGCCAATACCGTTTGATATTCCCATCGAAACACCCGCCGACCCGCCTGCCTTCGACTATTTCGCAGGTGCGATGGATGGGCAGGCACACGCGCCGTCTCCGTGACACGATCGACAGAGCCCGCGGTAGTGGTTGTTGGCAGAACTGTTGCGCGTCGACGCGGACGACCGGACGACGACGGCAGGCGACGCTTCCTCCGCTCACACTGTAGACGGAATAGAGAACAGAAAAAAAAAAAAAAACAATATCGCGTAGGCGTTGGTACGTACCGCTGAATTGCGGAATCAGTAAATATATCGTACGCGGCACACGCACAATAGGGTGGGCGTAAACCGTCGCTTTTCTTATCATATCGGACACGGTACGCGTTCGGATAACAGTATTAACGTAACAACGTCGTCCGTTCGTGTAACGTATCGCGGCGGAGAACGTAGGAAAAAAAAAAAAACACAACAACTGCGAATTATTCTATATTATGATACCGTGAGTGGTGCACCGTTCGACCGCTTCAACAGAAGTTTTTTGACGACGCACGCACAGACGTACCTATGCGTCATATGCCGTTGGAGATCGATCGGGACCGGCGTTTTTCCGAATAATTGACTACCGCAGCCGCTCGCGCGTTCGGTTCCGGTCCGATTTTCGTCGTCCGTAACACGACCGCACTTTGGCCATCCGGACGCCGCCGGCGCACCGTCGCAGTGCCGTTATCGAGACGGCCGTCGATCGTCTTGCGCGTACGCCACGGACACCAGTGTCCGTCACAATCCGAACGCAATGCTTGTAAGTATCAACAGCCGCGGTATTGTCCTCGCCGTGTGCGTGAGCTGTTCACATTATAATAATAATAATAATATACTTTTCACTACCTATGTGTTTTTTTTTTTTTTTTTTTCCGTTTTTCCGTTTTTCCAGTCCGATGAGTTCGACACGGAAGACAACAACTCTCAGAGTGATTTGGTAAACGAAGATACTTTAAATGAAGTACTTAGTTTTCACATTTTATACCTTGCGTACGTTTTTCAATTTGTTAATGTGTACAAATTTGTATTTTCCATCAACAGGGTAGTAATTCTGAAAATGTGGATTTGAGTGATAATTCACTTCAAGTGGTTATTTCTGACGCGTTAAGTGAGAAGGACAGAGTCAAGTTCACCGTTTTGTCAAAGGTGAGATGTGTATATAGGTGAAAGGGGTGACCCGTGTAAATGTAATCGTTAATAATAACTAAATTATAATTGTGGTTTAGACTACACTGCCGGATTTCCAAAGATCTGAATTTTCGGTTGTACGACAGCACGAAGAATTCATCTGGCTACATGACCAGTTTGAAGAAAACGAAGATTATGCCGGTTACATAGTTAGTATAGAAATATATATGTATATTATGTAAATGTATTAATTTGCATACTTAATTATAGCAATGAATAATAAGGAATACTTTTAATGCAATTTTGTGTCATGATACTTGTGGTTATTATACTAATTACTTTTTATTTATATTCTCTAGATACCGCCAGCTCCGCCTCGGCCAGACTTTGATTCATCACGAGAAAAATTACAAAGACTTGGCGATGGTGAGGGATCGGTTACAAAAGAAGAATTTTTAAAAATGAAAAAAGAATTGGAAGCGTAAATAAAACAATTTATTTGAATAGCCTACCTTCTATGTTTTCATACAGAATACAGATTTTTTAAATTTATTTGTGTTTTTAGTGAGTATTTAGCTACATTTAAAAAAACAGTTGCTATGCATGAAATGTTCCTATCAAGACTTGCTCAGCACCCTGTATTTCGTTATGATACAAATTTTCGAGTATTTTTAGAATACGACCAAGATTTGTCAGTTCGTACTAAAAACAAAAAAGAACTTTTTGAGGTAAACATTAATATTAAAACTATCTTTTTACATAAATATAATTTGTAATTTTATTAACTTAAGGAAATCATGAAAACATTGTCCAAGACAACCGATGAATACCTTTTATCTGCGACTGTTAGAGATGTCAATGATTTTTTTGAACAAGAAAAGAATTTCCTTATAGATTATTATGGACATTTAAAAGATGCAACCATAAAATCTGACAAAATGGTTAACAAGCACAAAGGTTTGTGATTTGTTTTACTTTGAAATTCTTGACATTTTTTTTTAATTTTTAGGATTAGGGACTTCTAGCACTTTCATATTTTTTTTGAAAGATTGAAAAAATAGCAGTCAAATATAAATACTGTTCGTGATGTAAGGAATATTAATTGTAGATTCTATTTTGCATAATTTAATATTGTTTTGGTATAAATCTAGTTTACGACTCCAGCTAGTTTTTATATTATTTTTTTTTCAAAATTTGTGTTTTTGTCTGTACACTAAGAATCTAAAAAAAAAGTCTGACCAACTTAATCGAAAATAAGTACCTTAATTTATTATGGAAACCACCTCGGGTAGTATTTTATTTCGTGTGAAATTTTTCAATGAGCCACCGCGTCGGGTTTTCGAAAATGTCTTTCATGATTTTTCGTGCAAGTTTTATTCACCGATTGTAAATGGTGATTGTGATACCACGACATAGGTTAATGGGGATACTACGTTAATACGTGATGGCAAAAATTGTTGCTATGCTATCAATAATAATCATTAGTGAACGGATTTATATTGAGCAGTATGCACTTATGAACAGCAAAAAAGCGCTTAAATCGTTAAAAAAGTAAAAGCGGTAGAGTGGTTCTGCTTCGGAGGACTTTTAAGCCCCGTCTAGCTTTATTGATCTGTTAATATATTTTNCCGTTGCCCAATGGCCATAATGTGTAGTCCCCGTGAGCCGTTTTACACACGAACGATTCACGTTAATATTTATTGTTTTAAATGCGGTTCTTCTGGATTTTTTTTTAATTAATTGTTTATCAGGCACTCTATTACTTAGGTACGTAAACGTAAGCTCCGCGCCCCCGAAATATTAGCGAAATTACGACGTTTATTTGGAAGTTATGGAGGAAAACTTCATGAAGTTTAGGTTTTTCAATTCGCGTATTTCTTAGTTAGAATTTAACATTTTAATTTTTTTTTTAAATGTGTGTTTTTTAATGCTTAATCTATTGATATAATCAAACCTTACCTATCATAATTACTTTTATAGTTATTTTACATAAACCTACCCACCTATAATAGGTTTTCACTTTACATTGTTACCTACTTGTCCTAGTTTTGAATAACAAATCGAGGGTTATTTTTGATTAAAATTGTCCGAGTGGGCGCAGCCAAACACGGCATGTTTGATCATTTGTAACTATAAATCTAAGTCAGATAGACTTATTTTGACTTCAATAAAAAAAAAAAAATGTACATTTTTTACGACATTTTTAATTAATTACCAAAATGCTATTTTTCAAATTTTATGCACAATAGCCATAAAAGTAAATCTGATTGATAAGATTTGATTATACCAATGGATTAAGCATTTAAAAACACATTTTATAAAAAAAAAATTTTTTAATTTTAAATTCTAACTAAGAAATACGCGAAACAGAAAACTCGAACTTTATGAAGTTTTCCTCCTTAAATTCTAAACGAAGTTTGTCTTACTTTTTTTTAGATTCTCCTAATGTACATATAAAAACACACATTTTGAAAAAAAAATTGAAAACTGAGCTTGGGTAGTAAACAAGATTTGTTCTCATATTTTGCTAGTTAAAGTTTATTTTGGAATTATATTGCTTTGTAGAGCATATTTTAGCATAATTTAGTTTATAAGTAGGGGTTTTATGGGTACATTATTTAATAAAAAATAGGATAATAATTTATTTAAATGCTGGGAATATGATATTGGGTACCAGATTAAGACTCCATGGCCAGGAACATCCTAAGCGCTATGAAATATCATATATATTAAATTTCTCAGTCTGTAAGGCTCAATTCATATGTATTATATACATGTGTTTTTTGATTTACATTGTTCAAATTTATACTCACAGATGCGCTATAGCATAGTCTACATCATAAAATAGTTAGTTTTTGATATTTCCCTTAATAAAGTGACTAAGAAAATTTTTTATTATATTTGTAATTTTGTAGAGCATACTTAAATGTATATTTGGATTTTTTTTTTAAAACATATTTGCATGTTTTTTAGAACTAGAAGTCTCTAAGTCAGTGGCGGTTTTAGGAGAGAGGTCCAGGAGGTCTGGACCTTCCCTAGACATTGATATAATTTCAATAAATGTCATCTAAAAAAGAGGCATCACTAACAGATACCTTTTAAATACATTTTATGATTTTGGACCCCTCCCAAAAAAATGTTGAAAATCTGCTATTGCCCTGAGCCTAGTTGTAACAGCCTAGTTATTTTTAGACTATATATTAATGCATGAGATAATAATGTATAGTAATGTTGAGAATTTAAATAAAGGTATTAAGTATTTGATTTGCTATAACATGAAATTAGGTATTTTTATAGGATTAAATTGTATCTTTTTGTTTATAAACTAAAGTTAGACATGAATTTATGCTGTATTAATTATTACCAATTATTTTAAAATTGCTGAATCATAAACTTCCAACAGATTCACTGAAATTTAATTATTAAAATAAATCAGAGTGATTGAGAATATGTCAGTCTTCTTTCTGATCTCGGGGTCCAGATTAATTTGCTCTTTTTACTGAACCTAATAAATGGTCATATTGATTCCTCTCAATTACTGTCTCAGATTAATTGTTGTGTGCCACTGCATACTAATATTACTACTACTTATTTTTACATTCTTAATTGCAACACCAACTATGCAGGATTTAGTCCACTTTTCAAACTAATGAGTCTTGGTTATAAGATCCCCTCCATTTTAAGTTATTTTTAATATTTTATTGTACTTGTGTATTCTTCTTAATTGTTTGTAAAATATTTTTGTGGTTATTGTACCTATAATATTAATATTCCTTTTGGACCAACTACTACACTTTTGTTCCTCCTGTTAATTATAAATTAATTAACTAATTCAGAAATTGAATTCCTTATTTACAATAAACTATTGCCTATAATTTTAGATTAATCAAATTCTTTACTGGTGTTTATGAAAGAAAATCTTAAATTTTTCTTATGGCTTTTATCTCTGATAATAGATTATGGTTTTGTTATTAAAGTAATAATTTAATCGACTTTTGGAATAAATCTAGCTTTAAAATTGATTCTGATCAATTATTTTAAAATTAATTACAAATATTTTAATTATACTAAACAGATGTCTCTGACAGTTATATAAAAATATCATCATGTTTAATTCAATTATCAACATTTGATCACCGAGAACTGGACTGGTTCTTGAACAGATTTTCTGAAACATTGGAAAAACTTCGGGTAAATTTTATAATTTATTTTTACTATAGCTAACATCAAATGTTATTAAATATTATAAATTAATAAAAAAAAGTATCTAATGTATATTTATTCATTAGTTAATGCCATTATTTTTTAGAAAGTGGAAGGCAGAATAGCATCTGATGTAGACCTTAAGCTTTCAGATACATTGCGCTACTATGTAGGTGATTCTTTCGCTGCTAAACGTTTATTATATAGAAGATTACGGTGTTTAGCAAACTATGAAGCAGCAAATCGAAATCTTGAAAAAGCTAGGTCCAAAAATAAAGATGTTCACGCAGTGAGTAATATATTTTTTGTATGAATGTATGTTGTGGGTTTGTTTGAGAAATTGGTCTGAGCAAAGTGCATGGGTGTTTTTTGCTAATAGACTAATTTCTTGAATTGCCTGACATATATGTATCAATATAATTTATTACACATTTTTTTTATTTCGTTAACTTGATTAACAAGGCTCAAGAAGTTTATGATGTAAGTACTATGATGATATAAAATATTTGTTACAATTTGTTATGCGAAATTACATTTCTCTTAATGAAATATATTTATATATTTTATTTTTTTCTGAATTATATGATTGAGTCAAATGTTTCAAAACAAAATAAATTATCTGTACTTGAAATCTTATTGCATTGTAATTATGTAGGTTTAATAAAACACATTTTTATTTATTTTCTGTGTTTTAAATATACATTTTGTATGTTTTAGGCCGAGACTGCTCAACAGTTATCATGTGAAAAATTTGAAGTTATGTCTGATAAAGGAAAAGAAGGTTGAAATTATATAATTATTTTTATTAATAAAACAAATCTTTTACTGAGTTAGAATATTATATTTCAGAATTAATTGATTTTAAAGCCAGAAGAGTTTCGACTTTCAATAAAAATTTATTGGAACTAGCAGAATGGGAGATTAAACACGCACAAGTAATTTCAAAATTTATATATTTTTTTTTTAACAATTCAAAGTGTTACATTTTGATTTGATGTTCAAAATGTTATATTGTATTTTCCATAAGTATTTATTGTCAGTTTTATTGGTTTTTATTCATTGTACTATACTGTATAGTATATCTGTATTATAAGATTTATTTTTAATCAAAATTTGAATATTTTTGTAACATAATAATTTAATATTTATATTAATATAATATTTTAGTAATGTTGTATTAAATCAAACCATTGGCTAATGGATTTTCAATTAAAATTGCAAAACGTTTATAAATAATTTTTATTTAAAACAATCTTTTTGCAGATCTTAGTCGATTTATTTAATATTATTTATTAGCATAAATATAATTGTACACAATATTATTTTTTATTATAATATTCAACTATATTGATTTAATTAATATAATTTTTTAAATTTTGTTTAGCATCAGATAGACATTTTGAAAACTAGTCTTGATATGATCAACAACGAAGAAACAAGATCATCTACTCTTAACGTGGAGGTAATTTCATAATCAATATTATGATTTCATTAAATAAATGTGTACTATTTTCTATTTGGATTAGTTTGATAAAATCATATAATAGTCCTGTCATAACTTAGTACAATTTAAACAACCTAATCACGTTATCTATATGTAACCAATTTGTATTACCTACTTTACTCAAATATTTATTGAAACTAAATAATATATATTTAAATTTTGAAAATTATATAAAAATAATTTTATTCATAGTTTATACATTATTTAAATATTTATGGTTATATTTTTTATTTATACTAGACAATTTATTGATTCCTTAAAGTGATATTATTATTTACTATTATACACATTTATTATCTTTAAATGTTTTTGGAAATAATTTTCATAAACAAACTCAAGTTATTTATAAATTGTTTATCTATTTTATGTTAATTGTTACTATTGATTATTAACACATTCAACACTATGAAGTATTAGGGTATGTATGTCCTTAGATGTCCTAGTTGTGGCTCAAATATTTGTCCATCATAGCATCAAGGATAGCAATAATACTATTGTACTGTTGAATGTGTTAAAGAAAAAAGAAAAAGTTGTTTTTATTATAATCATATCACATTAGAAGCAAATTTTATTTTTATCATTCAAAGTTATAGGCAAGATTATTAAGTTATAAATTGTATAGCATTAATCTAGCTAATACAATATTACAATCAACAGTTATGTACTTACAATATGTATACATTTTTTTCAATATTATTGTTGATAATAAAATATTTTATAAATTTTTTAAACATAAAATACTTAGTTAATTAAATTGCCTTTCTATTAGGCAAAATAACTAATTTCTGCATAAAATATAGGTACCTATATATAGATAATATATTTATGCATATTTTGGGTTCTTCATTGTTCATCTTTTGTTTTGTTCTTGTTTGCATACATTTAGTCGGCACGAAGTAATCATGGAAATAATAATAATTGTTTTAATTTGTACATGTCAATGAATTTAAGTAATCTATCTGTAAGTTTCAATTAAATGAAACATATTGGCACTATGTAATTAAAATATGTTTAATCAATGTAGTCATTTATTCTTCATTTTTGTTTGTTTGTTTTTTTTTTTTTTTTTTTTTTTGTAAATCTACAAATAATTTAATTTAAAACTACCATTGATTTTATAATATTTAGAAATCAATGAAAATAACTACGTAATAAAATATAGATGAACATTTTTAAATTTAAATGTTTGTTTTTATTGTACCTTTTGAATTTATTGTATTATCTTGTATTCTTGGAATGTTTGGAAATATCAAAATAAAAAGATTCATTTAACTAGCTGTCAAATAGATTTTCTGGTGCAGGGACTCCATTTTTTTATCATAAATTATTACTTTAAAAATGTTTAGTGCATAACCTTAATGACACTAGTATTTTATTTTATTTTTGTAAATATTTTTAGTACAATAAAAATGTATTTTACTGAATCATTATGTTGACATATTGATCTTATTCAAATATGTTTAAAAACTAAAGATTAGAGTGACAAAGCTTAGTGTAGTTTATACAATTTTGAGATTCAACAAACCAAAATTACAGTTTTTGATTGCTTATTACCTTAAACACTAAAAACTTGATCAATTGCATAGTTGCAGATAGGGTGGGGACTAAGTCCTTCCAATTTACATTGATTTTTTTTTTTTATAATCTATTAACCTAATTACCATCAAATATATTTGCTAAAAGAACTTTGTAAAATTTTTTTGGAAAAAATTATCTTTGTTTTATAGGTGAAAGTAAAAATATTATAGTTTTAAAATTCAATTATCACATTTAAGCGTTTGGAATTATAATCACGTTTAAATATAACCAGTAACCACAGTTAATAATCTATTGAAGGTGTTATTCCACTATCACCGTGTTACTACATATTATGATAAGGCAACTAAATTTTAAAACTGAAGAGTGTATTATTACGTTACATGTACTACTAGTTTATTTGGTTTACAATTTATTTATTTCGGATTGCGCTTCCAATACACATAAGTAGAAAGTATTTTGATATTTTTAAAACAAAAACAAATAATATTATTAGCTGAATTTACAAATAGTGATATAAACTTATCTTCTAAAGAATATTTGTGTCAAAATGCCTATTATCATGTGATTGACAATGTCATTAGTAATATGACAGACCAGTTTTCTGAAGAAAATATGAAATTAGCAATTTCAATTGAAAATTTATTCAAATTAAATTATGAAGAGAGCAAACATTATGAGGTTAGCTTTGTTACATATTTTACTTCATAAGTAAATAGGAACTAATTTAATAATTATATATATATCATTTTGATAACTTATTTTATAGAAATTGTCATGTTGAGAATTTCTGTGGCTCAAGACAGATTCGGTTCTCTTTCATTACTAAATATTAAGAGACATTTCAAATATTTTACATTATTATACCAGTAGGTAATACTTATTTTAACATATTTGAAGCAGTAAATTTGGACTTCAAGTGGTAAAAAATCTCTTATTTATGAAACTTCAGCCTCCACAAAATATTTGAGCTAGTTGTGCAATCAATTATAATTAGGAAATAGATTTCTTTTTGGTGAAGCTCTTTCTAGTGTAAGCAAAATCCTTCCTGGTATTCCCCAATGTGGAATTCTCTCCTATATTGTACAACATTTATGTATCTGATAAACCTACAACGCCATTCACCGTGGTGACAAACTATGACTATGCTGATGACAAAGCTATTATTTCCACTCATCTTGACAGCTTCATTGCCTCAAAATCATCTTAATCTCATGAAACACTGGTACACAAAATGGAGGCTTAAAGTCAATCAATCTAAGTCTGTTCACACCACATTAACTCTCAGACCTGCTCCCTGCCCTCCTGTAACTATCTACAATACTCAAATCCCTATTTTACCATCAGTTAAATATCTTGGGTTAACCCAAGATATTCGATAGCCGAATTACCTGGTCTCAGCACTTAAGAACTAAATGCTTCAGTTTGAACGCTCGATTGCAATCACTAAAATCTTACATAATTAACAATAATTTCACACACATTAACACCAAGCTTCTTTTCTACAATTCTCTAATTAAGCCAATCTGGATGTACAACATTCAATTATGGGGTAATGCTAAAAAATCTAACATAAATAAAATCCAAACTTTCCAAAACATAGTACATAGAAAAATTTTAAATGCTCCCTCTTAAGTTTCAAAAGATACCGTTCACTCTGATATTAAAATTAAAACAGTCCAAGAAGAAGTTAAACTTCATTATAAACGTTTTCACAACTTTTTATCCTCGAATCTTAACCCTTTAATTAATAATCTTGCAGTCCTAACTATTCTTGACAACCCGTCTAGATGTCTTAATGATGATGCATGGACTTCTTATCCCCCTCCCCACTGAGGATCACTCTTAGTAATGATCTTCATTAAACAAAAAAAAAACTTGTATCAGTAAATTTTAAGTTTAAGCCTTGAGTGACATTAGTGGATGGCTACTCATCTTAAAGACTCCATGTAATTAAATATGATAATACTGAATCTATATTTTTTCTATGTTTTATGTTAACAACCTGTATCACATATACTTATTGTGCCTTATTAGGTTTGTGTAACAGATTATGTACCTTTTAATAAATAATAAAAAAAAAAGGGAAATAGGTTTATAACCTCCATAAATGTGAAAAAATCACAGTGTTAATCATTTTTGAAGTGTTAAACAATATGATTTAATAGGGTTATAACCATTAGAAGGAGAAACTTCTATGTCCGGCTATCCACTTTTTTTTTTTATTTTTTAAAGTGATATTTGTGAATTTAAAATTCATATAAACCTGGGGCCCTAATTATAATTTGTTAGTATAATCCATAGATAAAGATAGTTATTTATATTTATTGTGGAATTATCTACCCTGAATGGATCTACAAGATAGGATAGGATAATAATTTGTATCACAGTCTTTACATCAAGTTCATATTTATGTATTATTGTCAGTAATAAATATAATTAAATTTGTTTTTTATTCTGTTAAATGAATCACTTTAATGTCATATACAAAAATCGCAGCATACATATAATATATTATATATCATTTAAATAAATAAAATATAGATAGAATCATTTTTAGTTTATTTTAAAATCACCAAACCAATAAGGTTTAAAATACAATGTTGTCTGGTCAATAAGTACCTGTAAATCGATTTTTCCAAGTCATAATACAAAATTAATCTGCCAATAAAAAATGTTATGTTAACAAAAAAATTTTAGTTTTAGTAGTCAATCACTAAAATAATGTGACTAATAGTACTTAATATAATAATATTTCAATTTTTATCATGGAAAATATCCTTGTATAATTTCAAGTAAACTATAATAATGTTATTTATGGAACTTAATAAAAAGTAACTGAGAGTTAAATTCAGTGGCTGCTCAGGCATTTTCAATAGTAAATATTAATTATAGGTAAATAAATCTCAGAATCTTCTTTATTCAATTACAATGGGAATTTACAAGTGGTTTAAAAAAACCAATTTTTAATTAATAAATCAAGCATTTTCTTGTAACTCAGCTGAAATATATACATTTCTAAATAAATATTTTGTTATATTAAAAAGCCAATGAGTGGGGTGGATATGACCCTTAACCTCCCCCTTTGTGCATGCCACTGGTTACATTATATTTATTATAGCTTAACAAGTTTTGACATAATTTTTTTTATTTGTTAACTGGATGAAAAAATAATTAATAACCAAAATTTCTGTTATTTATATAATAATAATAAAATATAAATTTACTTTTGTCTCTTGTTAAAATATTTTTTACCTTATAGTATGTAAATTGAAAAATTATGCACACATATTTTTCATACAATATATAACACAACTATATAGGTAGCTACACAAATTTTAATTAGATTATAAATCAAAATACACTAGTTTGCCAATAATCTAACAGAATTATTGTCAGCATCACTTCCATTTATATTATTCTTATAGATCAAAAATCTTTTTAAATTATTTCTTCATCTGAAAGTAATATACGGGTTTGTTCATTAGGATGCGTATTGCGGTCTATTGACTTTTGTGAATGTATTAAAGGTTCATCATATTCCATACTTGAAGAAATACTCCTATAAAGGACCGGCCCTGTGTATGGCATACCACAGTTTTCCAATAATATATTATTGCTGCCTTCTTGCAAGCGTACAGAACAAAGTCTAGATCTAGCCGATAACTTTGGGCCATTATCAGAGGATTCTGTAATAGATGTTGTGGTATCAAAATATGATGCCAGATCAGATTCAGAGGATAGGGATTCTGAACTTTTAGTAGTAGTAACAGGTCGTTTACTATATTTGTTAAGAGACCGCGCTCGTTTCTCAGAGGAATCGGTTTGTGATGAAGGATATTCATGTTGATCAGTGTTTTTAATAGTACAAGAGCAAGTAAAACAGTGACGCTGGGTTAATCGTTCTTTCACTCTTTCTTCTAAAACTTTAGCCAAGATAGCTGCAGAAACATTTGTAATAGGTTGCATCAAGGACCCATCTTCAACATCTCTCGACTTTGTATCTCTATCTAAAATAAGAAAAATACATTTCAATTATTCATGCACACATATGTTGTGTAAGTGTTGACATAATGCTGTGTTTGTTTGCTGTTCAGAATAGATAGTGCAAAAAGTAAATGTACTAACATATACAATATGATAATTTGATGTATGAAAGTATAATATTATTGTGCTTTTCTATTTTTCTATAATAATAATCACCTTATCAAATACATAGGATAAAACAAAATAATAGGATATAATGCTAATATTAATATAAGTGATCAGGAAGTAAATACAATAAACTTTATGGTAACATACCGAGAATAGACTAGTATAATCCAATGCACTCGTTCATTATTTTATTTTAGCATCAGAAAATAAATAAGTACACACACACACACACACACACACACACACATACACAAATATATATATATTATATGTATAACATTATATAAAGTTTTATACAGCATTACAAAATAATATGTAATAATATAAACTTTGTAATGATGTATATTATATATTCATGAAATCAACTTCCAATTTAATTTTGTACATATCATTGAACTTCCGATATAGTATTTCAGTGAGTCGTAATCACCATATAATATTATAGGAGTTAAAAATTAATATATTTTATATTAATTGTTTCAGCATATAATAACTATATTTAGTTTGTTAAAATATTCACTTTAATTATCATAATATTTTATTGCGTTTTATATTAATCATACAAAGTAAACTTAAAAATTACCATTATTCAACGAATATACCATGGCTGTTGGTGGAAATGTAGGAATTGGTACTTTTATAGTTTTTCCATCAGATTTTTGTGCTAGGTTACCATTTCCATCTGATAATCTTCGCTGTTTGTTAAACATGTAATTTTGGACTTTGGATTGTAATTCACTTGGTAACTATAAATAAAAAAAAAATAAATACATTATGATTTGTGATATTCCACAACAATCGATGGCGTGTTATCAACATCACTTACACTATCATATTTTTGAGACACAAAATGAGAGGGCTTACACTGGAGTAATTGAATGGCAATATTAAGATCATTCTTATACCTTTCCTGAACATCAAAAATGATAATTAAATATGTATGCGCAAGTGTAAAATAATTTAGAAAAAAAAACTTATTTACATAATATATCAAGTTATAATAAATATTGAATTGGGTGTAAGTAACTCACATTTTCATCGTTTAATTGATTAATTTTTAATTGTTGATCTAAAATTTTTTGAGACAGTGTAGTGATTTCTGAATTTAATAAATTCTTTTCTGTTTCAGTTTTATCAACGAGTAATAATAATTTATCTTCGAGACTTTGGTTTACACGCTGTACTCTTTTATGAGATTCCAATAACCTACAGAATTTAAACTCAATATATTAAAACGTTTAACTATTGTTTTCATTATTAAATGATTGGAACCGCTAATCAGTATTATGAGATATTTACATGATTACAAACAAAATATAATTAATTTAAAACAAAAAAATGACTTGCCTAGAATATTTGTCTTGCCATATCAATATTTCATCAGTTAATGCAGCGTATTCGCCGTGTGGAAATTTTTCCGCTTCACAAAGAAAATTTGTCTCCATATTGACAATATGATTTTCCTTTTCTAATAATTTTTGTTTTAAATTTTCAATCTCTACGTGTAAATGTAGGCTTGTCTGCTCACAACCACAGGCCTGGATAAAAAATTTTTGATTAGGCATTAGAAAATACAATTATAAGATTATAATATTCAGTACTCATAGACAATATGATGAATTTAAATGTAGTTGTAAGGGTAGATATTTTAAATTTGATATTAAGCAAACTTAAGTGTATACTATTTATGTAAGATATGGAGTTTAAATTGTTGACATTTCTAGACTACAACTCATAAAAAGCATATTAATTTTTTTAACTGACAGGTAATAATTATTATCAAAATAAATATAATTATCTTATTGTCTTATCATATCGTAAAAAGCATATCAACATTACATCAATGGGTACATTATTATTATCAACAATGATAGATATATCAATATTTGTATTAAAAATATAGACGAATTGGACGTAATATTACGTTTAGAATGTTGAACCAGTTAAACACAAACGTAGGTAAGAGAAATTTATGAAAACCACAATTATTGCCGATGGGAAATTATTACAATACAATTCGGTCGAATAGTTTGGTTCTGTACGTTTGACAAAACGGTGAAAGCGAATTAGATACGGGCCAATGGAGTGAAATTTAAACGGTGACAATCGACTGGATTCTTTTACGTTTTTTGTTTTCCCCTCAATAAATAGCCTCCGCCAGAACGGTGGGGAGTAGGGGGAATTTAGTTGGCATTGCTTCTCGCGAGAAGTGCACACGAAAACCCGCGGATTTTTCTATCCGTCGGATGACGACATAGGTGAATACATACCTACTAAAACGATATTATCACTTCGTAAAATTCCACGGGAAAATTGACTGTCCGAGTAATTGTTTTTGTTTTTTTTTTTTTTTTTTTCTATAACGTATTAAGTACAACACACACGTCAAAAAAATAAAATATTAAGGTGTTTTTTTTTTCTTTGTTTTTTTAATACCGAACGGACAAATAGTGTGAAACGACGAAAATAATACCGCTGACAATATTACTTACATTTTTACTAGGACTACGCACGGCCATCGGTGAGAGCCGTTGCAAAACCGGTCGGTAAGTGACGTGACGGCGATTCGACGACGACTGCCGACCGTTCGAGCGGCGCGGTCGTACCCCACGTATATTCCGGTTACGCGCGGCGTATCGTACGTACTACGACCACCTGAGCGGGACGTACAAGGCGGCGTTGCGGAGTGGCGCAGGAACGCCGACTGCCAGTGTCCAGAACGCTACTGCGGCGCGGCCCGCGGGACGAACGTGTGGCGCGTACGGCGCACACCGGTGGGTCGCGTTGCGGCGGCGGCGGCGGACGAACGGGAACGCGGGCCACGGGGGGGCGGCGTCGCGAGGGGGGCAATTCCAACGGGATTTGCGGCGGCGGCGGCGGCGTAATTTTATAGTACTACGACGGACGGCGACGTACGTGTGCGCTGTCTACCGTAGCGAGAACAGCGACGGACTGCGCGGTCGGCGGGAGAGAGATAGCGGACGGGCCCGTCCGCGTTCGGGTGACGCGCCACGCGCGAGCACTTTCGCACGCACGCGCGCGCAACGAAAACGCTGACACACACATACGCAACGTCGGCTAGTGCGCCTCGCGATTTTTTACGCGAGACTGCGCGGCGGGTGCGCAAGCGCGCGGATTTTCCACAGTCCCTAAGCGGCGAAACGAGACACCTTGTCCCGCTCTACGCCGCCGGCCGCGTCGGCACCCGCACAATAATAAAAATAATATTCCGACGGGACGTCAGAAAGTTTCCCGGAGGCGGCTCGTCTAAAAAAAAACAAAAAACCCGTGACGGCCGTTCAAATTGTTATTGTTACATTTTGATTTTTTTTTTTTTTTTTCATTGATAAACAACATTCTCTGTAGGCCGTGTCGAACGCCGACTTTAGATTCTGAGTGGAGCCCATGGTTTTACAAAGATGTTTGTTATTTATTTATTTTTTTTTTTTCTATCTGTGGACAACTTTTCTACCCGAAATCTTGCTCCGATTTTTAAGGGTATCGCCTTTTCTGAAAGGAAACCGGACCGGGGAGGTGTTTTAGGGTTGTCACTTTTCGATTTTCCCAAGTGTTTTCCCAGCAAATGTGAAAACCCGAGAAAACCGGTACAATATTAAACAATTAACATCATTGAAGAAAATATATAACGCCCGTTTAATTATTTTATTACCATAATATCACATAATATTATAGCGATGACAAAGCATCACTATCAACTGAACTCCGTTCAAAATCGTTTTTCTTCGTTGGCAATGGTTTATCGTTGCTAACAGATGTGCATTAAGTTCCTTTCTGCGTCCTGCCCGCCCAGCATCTCATCTAAGTACTACAGTGAGTGCAGCCCACTCATCGTGCGAAGTATATCCGTCTTTTTAAATTCCGTTTTCAAATAATGGAAAAATGAAAATTATTGGTATGTTAGCTGCACTCATTATTTTAAATGTCGAGAATAAAATATTGAACAACGCGGTGTGTAGAATGTTTCCCCTCTTAAAAATCAAAAATAATTTAATTATAATTTAATTCGTTTGATTCTATTTAACACCGTCGCTAATTCTGTAGAGTTGTTTCGAATTGTTTCGACAGTCGCAAGTTGTAACCGTTGTCGCGTATTTTTCAGTATTTCCGGCGGTTTTTTACGATAAAAAAAAAAAATTAATCACAATAAACTACACGGGAAAACGTAAAACCCCGACCGCTTCAACGGTTCAACGCGCCAACCAACACACACGGATTACAGACGAAATTTCGTTTCGGAAAGACCGCTACAAAATAAATAGGTGGAAATGCGTATACACTACCTACACTAGAAGACCGGAACACGATTTCTGGTAGTCGAGTTTTTCGCGGACCGGAAACAAAACACCACACCGTAGTATGAAAAAAAAAACAAGTAGGTGCATTCCACTCTGCGCATTCGCGATCTAAAATAACCGGTCAAGTGCGTATCGTATCACTTTTGCGTTCCGTAGTAGTCGTGCGTGACAATCCGTATAATATCGTCGCAATAACTGTTTCGAAATAATTTTCGTCGAAACCTTCGTTCGTTACGCGCCAACTTTCTTGAATTTTTTTTTTCAGCAATTTTAAGATCTGTAGGATTTATAATTTATGTTAATATTTTATCGAATAAAAGAAAAGACTGACATACTTCGCACGTAGGTGCAGCCACTGTTGTAGGTCGAAAGTTTGTAATGTTGGATGCCAAAGAGAATTTAATGTATATCTATAAGCTACGTTAAACCATTGCTAACGAAAAAACGATTCTGAGCGAAGTTCGGTTGATAATGATGTTTTTTCGACATTATATTTATATCATATTATGGTAAAATAATTAAATGGGCATATATTTTCTTTAGTTTGTTTAAAATGTACGGATTTTCCTACTTTTCCTATGGTTTTCCCGTGTTTTCTCCTAGTTTTCACATTTTCTGGGAAAACTCTTGGGAAAAATCGAAAAATGACCCCATTATAAAACCTTTCTAGTCAGATTTTCTTTCAGAAAAAGTGCTATCATTGTAAATCGGAGAGAAATTGTTGGTAGAAAAGTTGTCCACAGAAAAAAAATGTGTAATATTTTACTAATATATTTCGTATGAAAAAAATTCTACATTACACTCACTAATATTTTTTTTTTTTTACCATAGAGTACGACTTATAATGAACCTGATAAATGTTTAAATATTTCCGTGTGGACTAACAATTTTATCTACAGAGTACCTACCGAATAAAAATTACGTGAGAAATTCGCAGAGTTAAAATGTCTCTAAATGGACGTAGCCCGTTGAGCTCTAGTTTTACAAAAAGGAAAATTCCCAAACGGCTTCGGTTTTTCACAACACCTACATTTCTTCGGTCTTCCCATTTTATACAGACTTTTGTTGTACATTTACAGCGCTTCACGTCGTCAGCTCGTTTTTCTTTTATGAAAAGAAAATGAAAAATTTTCTATCATTTTTTTTTTTTTTTTACACGTTTCACTTGACATCTTGGATTTAAAACGCAATAAATAAATATAATAATCAACGAGCGCACTCAAAGGCGGCGGATATCGTGAACAGATCGAAGTCCGAACAAACTACACAAGCTGACACGATTGTGCGCCATATCCACATCGCATATCCGGTTGAATTGTGTACACAAAATTGATAAAATTCGATAAACTAGATACAATTCGTTTAACAACATATAGGCGTATAATGTAATATACATACAGGCATAAAATATTTGAAACGTAAAATCCAAACTGCAAGTTTGAATAGATTCAATAGAACTTGTTATCGTAAAAAGTAAGATATGACACGAATGTTTTCTGCGTCGCATCTTTACTTATTTTGTTATGAGAAATGTACGCGTAGTACCGAATAACGGAGCCGTTTGGGAATTTGTGTACTCGTGATAAAACCTTTTTCGATGGGAGCCGTTCGGGATAAAACAAACAATAGATGAGAGCCGAATAGATTGTAACCCAAACACTCCTCTAAACAGCTCGAAAATCGAAAAAATGTTTTTAAAATATCACCACGTCTAGAAAAAATTAATATAAGTTTTCTGTTCTAATTTTAAGTTTCTACGAACATTTTTAGTTGAATTACAACAAAAAAACAAAAAGTGAAAATAATATATTTCGTAAATTTTCTTGTAGTTCCTACGTTTATGCCCAATTATTATGAAAACCACTTTGAAAATCAAAAATATTACTTCATATAAGTACCAAGTAGATACAATTTACTTTCAGAAAAGTTACTACTGTTGAAAATCGAAATGAGATTTCTGGTAGAAAAGATGTTTATAGATAAAAAAAAAATAAACATCATTGTAAAACCAATTTATACATTTCTCGCTTCGCATGGAATCTAAAATATGCAAATGCGTACAATCCCAGGTCTTATTAATAAGGAAATTCTCATAACCTGACCCGTTTGCCGAGCTCCGTGCAAAACCATCACTGCGTACAAGTTTCGTGGGCTGTTTGTGTTTGGGTAAGCTTGTAAAAAATACATTGCGTTTGGGCAACTTTTCACAATGCGTTTGGGCGAGTGATTATGAACTACTGTAATGTGTTCGGGTGACCTATATAACAATCCATTTTCCCTCTAATTTCGATAGACTTTGGACTGTTTGTCCACGAGTATGACTAAACATTTTCAATCGAAATGCATTGTTTATTCGTGTAGTAGTAAACGCGTTTTCAATTGTATGATCCATATTTGGTGTACCGTATACTCGTTTCGTAATAACTAATAACTATGAATTAGTATTGAATTCTAATAACCAAAACACTATAGTTCACGTTTCCGATGTTCGGTCGAACTCGATATTTGAAAAACTATAATTATTTGGTTTAGATCAATACAATTATACAATTACTCACAAGAAAATCGCAATTTTCGCTGTCTCGCCTGTTTGATGATACAGAAGAAACAAATGCGAAACATTATGAACGCAGATATTCTACGACATTTTTAGCATTTGTTGTATTACAATTTTATCTTTTATACGAGCTGCTGATCAAAGCTTGTCGGATGGGAAAATTTGTGTGAAAAAAGATGGTTCACTTAAACGCATGACGCCTAGTTGCGCCCCAAGTGGAAAATGCACGAAAAGGTATAAGGCTATAATTATTGAGTCTCGGGTTTTTCGCGAGCACATCTGAATCGCGTGCCGACCGCCTGCGATTTCCATAATGTCTATGTGTTTCGTACAAAGTCCGGAATTGCACAAAGTAATTAGATTGTAAAAATTACATTGTACAATTCGCGATGTGTACAACAATCGTTGAACAAATCACAGCATTTTAAATAGTATTGTTCTAGAAATCACAGTTTAACCACGACCACACAGCTGTTCACGTAAAAATCATCATTATTATACAATCAAATATTTTGCTGAGTCGTTGTATTAATAAAAAGTCAATAAATTGTTTTTATTTTATTTATTTTTTTTTTTTCCTAAGGGATCTAGGGATATTTTTATATCGCAGTATTACATATTACCAAACAAAAAATAAATACAAATTCATTTGTTTCGTCAAACATTTTATTTTTTTAAAGTACCCATGATTATAAAACGGTACAAAACATATTCTGAAAATCTCAGTTTGACCACGATCATAAAATCGTTCATACAAAACAATTATTTTGATTGTTGTGCGCATTGCGAAATTGTTTAACGGAACTTGTACAATCTAGTTACTTTGTATAACAACATTTTACAGTTCGCGGTGTATACAAAAATCACTGCGCACATCGCGAAATGTACAATTCCGGACTTAACATACACCGTACATAATATTATAATATTAACGCATTACAGTATTAACGATTACGTTTTCATTTTGATTATGGCTAGTGAAACGAAAACCGCGAACAGTCGAAAACGACGCGATTTATTAATCATTTATACCGATTTAGATTTGCATTTTTACACGTTTCGTCTGAACGTGAAAAAATCAATGTCATATTTTCTCAAAACAGTGCGATTGCCGATTTTATCAGTTTGGCCTGCTACGTGCAATTCTGAAAGGATTTCGATTCCGTTTTGAAATACCGTTTAGCTTTTACAATTTACGGGACGCGACTTGTATGTACACAAAACAGATTCGGGACGCAACTGGTATGACCCGGAAAAAAAAAGAACAAATATCCGGTATTCGGATGGAATTCGCGTGCAGTCAAAATCGTTTTTCGAACTGATTTATCGTCGTTTTCAGTATAATAGTGTTATTCGACGTATATTGTTTTATTATAATCGAATCATCCGGCATCATTTAATATCAATTCAGTGATTGGATTGAGCGTGAGGGGGGGGGGGGAGGGGGTGACACCTTTCTTTGAATAAATAATAATATTTTCAAAAATGTCTATTAACATCTTCAGCTCAGGTAAATTATTTATTTTTGTTTTAAAATATTTATCTTCCGGTAATATGTTATTATAATCTTTATTTTTGTATAGGCAAACGTGATTTTTGTGTGAATTGTATGATAAAATACGCGATAACTGAAAAAAAAAGAACTGTTACCAATAGACCTATTTTTGTTATAACGACGTCCGATTTAGGTCACAACCACGGTTATAGATAGAACCGTCTGCTATAACCTATCTATACAGCAATGAGGTTGCAGTTACTTACGAGAACTGTAGGCACTTATTTGAGATTATGTATTATTCACTAATGGTGATAATTTTTGCGTAAACATTAACTGTCATCGCTTTATTGTTATAAAAAAAAAAAATACCCAATAAAATGGTTCACAAGTAAACATTTCGCTTCTAAGACTATATATTGTTAATTAATAACTAATAATTAGTGTAAGTTTATACAAATATTTGAATTCTATAGATTGTAGTGTAATGTAGTATATTATTTATTTTTGAAAATCGGTACGAGGGGGATGTGGGGTGCAGAGCCTCCCACGGGTTAGGTTGAATCAAATTATTCAATTATTCCTACAGGGACGCTACTGTTTTTCATGTCTCATAGTACCCCTTCTTTTATTTTTCCAATTCATGCACTGAATCAGTGGCGTAACAAGTACTTCTAATGTCCGTGGCAAAATAATCGGAACACAAACAAAAAAAAACAAAAAAAAATTCTGTCCAATAATACCTCGATCCCTGATTTGGGCCTTCGGGGCCCCTAAATGTCATGTGCCCGTCGCGTTTGCCCACCTTGCACATCCGGTATTTATGCCACTGCACTCATATACTCACTCATCGGCTCCCAATCTAATACGACGGTGGCCCGCGTACTTAAATCGGGTATACGTTTCGGTAGAAATTGTTGACGTCATGCGGTCGCACTGCTCGCAGCCACCCACGAAACCGTCGTCGTCACCTGAATTTCAACGCGATACACCGGGTCCTCTCTCTCTCTCTCTCTGTGTGTTAATAACATTAATTGTAGCAGCGAAAATCGTCCGTTTCAAGGTGAATTCTCGCTTTGATCTGTTTGTTTTTTTTTTTCTATGTGTGTATGTTTTTAATTGTATTTAGCAACAGGTGTGGCGTGTGCACATAGACGGTCGTCGGGACCGTTATTATAATATCGTTACAATAACAACCGGTAAACACGGAGCGCGCTGCAATCATTATGAAAATGGTTACAATAATTATTATTATACGCGCGCACGAACGGTTCGTTTTCGAGACGGCCAATCTGTCGAAACTGTGTAAGTAATAGCGTATACCTACCCGGTGACGTGCTCGGTATTTTCATACGGCTTGGGGTGCGGGGGTTTTGGTTGTGAAATCTGAATATAATTGGTTTTATTATATAAATGTAAAATCGTTAAACATAATATTTTCAAGTGGAAACTGATAGAATATTCAGAAACAGGAACCTTACTTATTCATACAATACAACTATTGTTATTGCAAACAATACAGCATACCTGCCGCATGATTATTTATCATCGTAAAATCATAATAATAGTAAATAATTGGCATAATTTTTTTTTTTGCATAAAAACATCACGTGCCAAGGTTTATGAATATTCTGTGGACAATATACTCTTATATTATACTCTTCGTGATATATATGAATCGAGTGAAATGAGTATTTAATGAGCAAAATTTGATCAGTGATTCAAGGTAAAAATACATCGAGCTACCTCTGCTTCAGACATTAAATCGATCAGACGCTGCTTTTGTGGAATCGTCGTGTATTCTTTTCTTTTGTTTTTTATTTGGTTTTCCATTATAAACGAGTGATGTGTATGTAATATAGTGCGGAAGAAAACTTTTAAAAATATACGTTGCGCAAAACAAACTTTATTTACGTGTAATAACTCACGTTTCAAAAATAGTAACACAGTATTTAATACCAACTGATAAAGTGATAACGGCAAAACGCTATTTATTCAAGTAAATTCAAGTAAACTATTACATACCATTTTGTTAATCGTTTCTTGTTCGAGAATTAATATAGTTGATAAAATATCGGGCGTGATATATAAATTGATAATTATCGTATTTGATAAATTATCACGGAGATTCAAGAATAGAAAAGAATAGGTCATTTTTCAGTGAATATCCACTGCGTGGACAGTCTCTTTTCCCTCTTCTCCACGAGCAGATAGGCCAAAACTTTGCCTTAACTTTTGGACTCTCATCCTCAACTACCCTCCCTCTACCAGTGAGAGTATTTCCTTAGGAAATAAAATATTTTTTTACAAAATATTTTTTTTCTTCTAGTATACACAGCGAAATCTTATTCTACTGGGTTGTCCAAGAATGGATTGAACCGGAGGGCGGACGGACGATTGCTCACGAGGCACCTAAGATTTTCGTGGCTTTACACTATATTGGGCCTGTGTGCCAGTGCAGTATACATTTACAATATTTGTGACTATGGTATAATATTGATAATACAAACAATACTATAATTGAGTTATTACAGAGCATATTTTAAGAAATTGACTTGTGTGTGTCCCTGTCATAGGATCTATGTGGACTGGTATTGGTCTAGAATAAGGGAACTGTATCTATGAACGCCCGGACTAATTTTGTATCCCAGTTCACCCTTGCGGTTGTCCAATGGACTTATAACTTTACTGTGTGTCGATTTCGTCAAAAGAGGAGATTTACACATCACAAGGATTGAATGAAATTTAAAAAAAATTCAACTTTAAATTACCAAGCACAAACATCTCACTGATCTACACAATTATTTCAATTATCTAATAAAATTGTATTTAATCATTGTACTTAAACATTATATTTATACTTTATTTTGATTATTCAATTATAAACTTTTCACATATATTATTTTTATTTTAATATTAAGCCGTTGAAAAATATTTTACTCCTCAGAGGGCTGGAAGTTTAAAAAAACATTAAGAACTGGTATAAATCGTCATATTTGTCTGTAAAAATAGCCATACCCATTTTTCTTCAATAATGGTAATTGGGTCGTAATTTAGAGAAAAAGTCATCTGGAAAATCGTTTCCAACCCCCTTAATAGTTATTTAGCTATAACATAGCCAAGGTGGATACAAAGGGGGTGAAAAGACAATCACCTCTCCCCCATTCGATCCGTGTTTTTTTACGTAATATTCTTATATTCTACAATTGTTTGTAGAATAAGTGTTTTTTAAAATACAAAATCCGTCCCCTCCCTTGAACAACCCCTGGATTCATTACGGTACATTATGCTTAGATAATATTGTGTGTCAACTATGGATGATTGTAACTATAATACACGTCAAGTTTATTTCCTCTTCGAATATTTAAGATTTTTAGATTTTCGATTTTGACTATTAATAACTATGTTTCATTTGTTCTTTTTTCTTATAGATAATAGACATACCTATAGGTTATAATATATATCCATACTGTATTAGATATCTAACACTACAGTTTCGTGTTTATTTTTAAATTATTCTTATATATAGCTCATCTGCAGCACGTCATCCAATTAGTAGGTACCTATAATACACCTATAAATTTAGTATTTTTTTTTTGCAATATTTTTAAACCGTAGGCCGTTATGATACTGCGAAAAAAATATCGGAAAACGAAATATTTTCCCTTTGACTGAAAAAAAAAAAAAAACCCTCCATTAAATTCTATCCGTTGCAGCGCAGTTATAGTTATTTCCGTGCAATATATTATTATTTAAAATATGCAGTTGTAGTGAATTCCCTTAACGATAACATTTATCGAGGACTAGCCGTTCGTGAGCACGCATTATATGAAATTTAAAAAGTCATAATATTCAAAATATTTATTTTTTTTTCAAATATTATAATGTGTACACTGTACAACGTACGCAATTTCATTTTTTCGTATTCACGATGAGCGTATAATATTATGCGTTGATAAATATATATATATATATATGTGTATAATATTACGCATAATATTATGACTGCTGATTGGTGTTTTGCTGCTGCCTACTACTTATTATCGCTTGTCAGTATTCTTTTCGAAATATGCGAAGTGCGTGTATATTCCGTCAACACAATACTGCGAGCAAATAAAAAAAAAAAATCCCTTATCATGTGTATGTAGTACTATAGCTATAGTGTATGCCCGGTGTAACAGACGAATCGTACTCCTTATTACATCTATCACAGTATGATAATCTTACAATCATACCCTATAAGTACCAAAATCTTAGGGTATGTCTAACTCCTAAGATTATGTAACAGAAGTGTTCCTAGGATAATCATAGCATTCACAGGTGACAAAAACGATCCTATGATAAATGTACATTCTAAAATCATAAAATGAGGGTACGAGTGTACGATTTTCCTAGGATAATCGCACCACTCTCCGGTATCAAAATTCTAGAATAAAGATACTTCCTTAAAATATATACGGTAGGGTATGATTGTATTATAGGAAAACCGGACTCCCGGTCAAAATTGACAAGAATACGTTTACGAATAGGTTTTCGCCCAATATTTTATAAAGCGTATCGTATAATGCTGGTATAATTGTCCTAAAATATCCTTACCTACCTCCGGTCAAATAGAGTATGATTCTATGAAAGAAAAACCGTACACATGTTTGGCGTTTGACATTCTGGTCAACACCTACGTTTAAATATTGACCAAGAGAGTTAAAGAAGTTTTCAAATATTGTGTTGGCGTAAATATGTGTCTAGGTGAGCAATAAGCCATCGCTACAGTTATTGGCACGTGATTTAATTTAATATCTATTTATGATTGCTACTTGAAGGAAGTCCTCGTTTATATTGGGAAAAAGGTGTAAATTGAATGGGAGATCTTATGAGAATCGCTGCACCGGCATGAGCAGTGTTATCGGGATGGTTTGCATAATTAATCTGGAAATTGAAAATTTGGTATAAATGTTAAAATGGGTCTCTGATATTATAGCTACATCGATTTTTTTTTCCTAACCTAACCTAACTGATATGCATGATAAAATAATATACATATTATATTATATTTTAATTGTATTTGTGTTGTAAAAAAATTGTTGCCCCCCCCCAGATCTTTGCTCTGGTTCCGTGCCTGATTGTAGGTGAGAGGTTGGAAAAGTGGGATAGGGTTCATCCAGCAAAAACACTTATTTGGTCACCTTAATCCTGAGTTACCACCATTCTTACAAACCTTTACGGTTGTAGATACTGTAGGTGGGCTATTGTGTTTGGTTATCCTTTACATCCTATCACTGGTAGTTGTATTTGGTTATCCTTTACATCCTATCACTTGTAGTTGTATTTGGTTATCACTTATTTGTCTTTACCGTACATCTAAATTCTTTGCGTTACTAAATATTAGTATAACTATACACAAAACATTGCTATCGACTACTTTGATTCCACGGCTCTACATAAAGCGGCTCGTGATAGACGCAACCTTGGGTCGCGGATTATTTTGAATGGATCGCCAGAAAATTAAAACGTTGATATACCTAATATTAGTTTTATTTTAGACTACGTGTATAAAATAGTTTTAAAACAATTAATGAAACATTTTTCGTAAATATTATTTTTCTCGACTAACAAGTATAAATTCATATTTTAGTACTTCATGGCTTTTCCATGTTATGAATATACTTTATCGGTCGACATTCACGGAAGTGAATTGATTTTATAAGTTATTTAAATTGAGTCGCATTTGTTTTGGTAGTCATTATCAATATTTTGAACTACGCAATAGGTACCCATTACTCATTTAGTCGTGTATATTACTTAAAATATAAATTGAAGGTAATAGTTTCTTTCCGAATAGGGACAAATGGACGTAGCCGTTCGGACGTGGGGACAATAGAACGTCAAAAAAAAAACACATATATAAATTAATCATTAAACATATTTGTAGTAGAATTTTCTGCTGGTTTATCTATGTTCATAAATTATAAAACCACTGATATTATGTTCATAATACATATTTCCTAAGTATAAGTCGGAAGCTACTTGCTACAAGCTACTTGAAGTAGGTAACGGTCCCCACAACAAATTAAAAAAAAAATGTGTTGATTCGGATAAACAAATTTTAAGAATCGTGCTGAGTTATCAAAGTAGAACTAAAGTATCATTTTTACGCGGAATCGCTCAACATATTTCTTAACATTAATATAACAATGTTAATATTATCTTCTTCTTGTATATAAAATTATCGTGTCACAATGTTCGTTCCCATACTCCTCCGAGACGGCTTGATCGATTCTCATGAAATTTTATATGCATATTCAGTAGGTCTGAGAATCGGCTACTATCTAAGTTTGTATGCTCTGCGATAAGTGGTTCCGGAGTTACGGCCTCTTAAGTCAAAGTATACTAGCACGCACGATATTCAACAATTATTATTTTGCCATGGAGAGATAATATACACTATATGTGGTTATTTTTTATTATTGGTTTCCGTGGCACCCGCGTGCCAATAACAATTGAGAACGGCTGGGCCGATTTGGCTAATTTTGCTAACCTAACCTAACCTATGTACGTGTGTGATGTCTCTTATGCCTTCCTAAACCGTTCATCCGATCGCCACGAAACTGAAAAATGTATCAGATATTTTTCATTGCTTAGCAACCGTATACCTAATTTATATAAGTTTGAAAATAAAAATAAATAAAATAAATTTAAGGGCAACAACGGTTAACTGCAGTAATAGTGACGGATATTGAAACAAGAAATCTAGGGGGGGGAAATCGTTTTTATTACACATTTATTTGGCACGGGCAACGCCGGGCGGAACAGCTAGTAATAATATAATATTTTTGATAATAAAAACTTTTTAAATACTGTACATACATTTTTGACATATTCGTAATTCATTTAATTAGTATAAATAACTATTTTTGATATTGTATTTTAATTGTTATAATAAAAAAATTATTTCAGATTTTTTTACATATTATAATAAATATATAAATAATAAATAAATAAATAAATAAATAATATTGACCGATTTATAATTTTTTTTTTTTTTTTTTTTAAGCCCTATTGTCTCTATTTCCAAATGGCCACGACTAAACGGCTACGTCCGTTTGTCCTAGATCGGTTGTTTTAGTTATGGTAATTGAACAATTAAGTGAGTTGGATAGGGTATGAATAGCCCTTTATTGAGAATTATTTTCAAAAACGTCACATGAAAAATTGAGTAAATAATCTTAGGTCACCAACACACCAAGGTTGAAAACCGCTGGTCTATTATAAAATATGTCTGTATGGTATTGCAGAGTACACTAATTACTAAATAATTCAATGTACTCTGCAATGCCATTCACTCAGACAAACCTACGTCTAATTTTCGTAAATTCGTTTAGCAGCGGCGTTTTTTGGTTTTTTAAATTTGGTGTTAAATAATTTTTTTCTAAATTTTATTTTGTTGAAAATAAATATATTATATTAATACTAAAAACCGCTAGATATTTAAATTGTACAATTTAAAAAATTATTATTATAAGGAGTAACTCAAAATATTAGAATTATTTATATTCCAACTCAATTCTCCTTTCTTTTATTATAAATTTACATGTAACTTTGTGCTTTTTAATGGCAGTATTTAAATGATTAAGTTTTTTTAAACGAAAAACATATACTTTTATCATTTAAATACTGCCATTTAGAAACACAGCGAAAAGGAAATTTATATCTCTATAAATTTAAATGAAATCAGATCAAATCAAATCAATTTTGCCCATCGAGTCGATACGAATATTTTTAACTTAATTACAACAAATAACAAAATTGAAAAACAATAAAAGCATTATTTTCTTATATTTTCTGTTTTTCTTACGTTTTATCCTGGTTTGCCCCAGATATTATGAAAACCGCTTGGAAAATAAAAAAAATGACCTTTCAAAAGTATCATCTGGACGACATTATCTTTCAGAAATTAGAAATTGTGCCGCGTGCATATATCTGAGCAAGATTTCTGGTAGAATTTTTGTACACACTATAAAAAAATAAAAATAAATTTTCTCGCGGTGAATTGTCCGGTCGGTTTATTTTCCGTGCGGTGAATTGTCCGTGAACCAAAATGAATGCCCCTGGATACTAATTGGCTCAACACGGCTCTGACCTTCATATTAAATATACAACAAGCATAGTACTTAACAAATAAAAACTTAAATCGAAAATGACTATAAATAGATAAAAGTCATCAGAATATTCTGAAAATTGAACCGTATCTAGATTATAAGTATTCTGGGAACGTAATAACATGTCTACCGACATTTTTAACTGAATAACAATAAAAAAATCTCGAAGAAAACAGAATCGAAAGTAACGAAACCATTATTGTTGGAAACTTTTCCGTTTTTCTTACGTTTTTCCTAAGTTTTACTCAATAATTATTATGAAAACTACCAGGAAATTCATAAAGTGACTTTCATACGCACCAATTAAACTGCAATATATTATTTCCGCGAAAATGATACACTTGAATTTCGGTGAAAAATTTCTAGTAGAAAAAAATAAATCGAAAAACTTAAAATACCTAATGAAATACAGTTATGTCATAACATCATTGTCGTCAATTGTTAACGCAATCGATTTTACACCGAGATAGGTATTTGGCCATTAGATTTTTGATCATGTGTGTTTTATTGGAATTTTAATGAATAAATCAATATCGATATTTTTTGGAGTTCCCCCTTCCTCCTGTCTTCCCTCAACATACGCGTTAAAAAGTAAAAATCGGTTTCCATAGTTATCAACACAGCGATTTTTAGTCATTATTAAACTTTATTTTTGGTAATAACTATCTATCTAAATCCAGTTAGCGATCACTATACCTATTTGTAGTTAATTTAATACAAATGTATACAAATCAAATAGAATCGGTTCTGCCAACAGACAATAATATGTCCTGCACAGACAGCATTAAAATGTTTAAACAAAAACTTACGAGAACCGTTGACGGTAATTACATAATAAGTGTTAAAGATGTCGTTGACTTGGACAAAACGATTAAATTAGCTTGCATCGACTATGATAAATCCGTAGAAGAAAACCAAAGGTTGAGATACCAAAATAAACACATAGAAACAAAATGTATAGAACTTCAGGTGAAATTGGACGAAGTGAAAACAAATCTATGCTTGGCATTAGATTATAAAGTTGGTGATAATCGAGATGTAATGCATTTGATAAACGTCTGTGTCGCGTTAAACGCCCGCGAAAGCGAACATCAGTACATCCTGGAAGAAAAGAACAAGTTAAAGCAAACATTGGATTTACAATTATTGAACATACGCTCGGAAATTTCAAGCCGCTGTGATGAACTTACAAGTACCGTCGAAAAACTGAAAGAAGAAATTATCGTTAAGGATGCTATAATATCAGAATTGATCAACGGTATTCATTCGATTAAGACAACAAACGACGAAATGTACGCAAACGATAAAATATTAAAAGAGAAACTGTTGACCGAATTAAAGAATACTAAACGTGAACTACACGAAGCCAAATATATAACAGCCGTGCACATCGGCCGAAACCACGACATTAACGAACATTATTTACAAGTAAAATGTCTGTATGAAGGTTTGCGCAAAGAAAATGCAAATTTGAAATCGTCTATGGGAATATACCAACGCCAATTGGCAAACAGATCAAAACAATGCACCGACAACGTTAAACTGATGGAAACGCTTCAATCGAATGCGATCGAACAGAAACGGAACGAAACATTATTGGCGGATAAATACGAACAAGCGACTGTCCGAATAGAAAATCTGATCTGTGAGACTAATATAGTTAACGTTTACTTACATATTTACTGTATTTACTCATATACTTAAATGAACAGTGATTTTTTAATTTTTCGAACCTTTAGACAAAACGATTTTTCTGGACAATCGCGTTAAACTGTTAGAGGGCAACTTAAAAGAGAAGTGCTCACAAATTAGTACGGTCGAACGAATTGCTAACGCACAGCTGGCAGAATCTATTGGTATCATAGACAAATTATCGCAGAAATGCAAAGTACGTAGTCGATCGGTTAAACGTTTGTAATTTTAGTTTCGCTCGAATAATTATAAATGCAACATAAATTATGTATACCTATACACAAATCCATATTTCTGGGTGGGGCGCTGCTCACTTATAATATTATCATGTTGCACTTTATAATATTATGAAGAAATACAATATGTACCAGTGACTATTGGCGTTTTGATTATTTATGACCGTAAAACTCGCGAACAAACTAATTTCCATTTGTAAATAGTTTGTGTTATTTTATGATTTACAGGAACTCGAATTAAAGAACGCCAAATATGACGGAATGCAAAACGCAACATTGCGTCCGTCAAACACTATTGACGAAAAAGTTAAGGTAAACGTATAAATAGTGCAGTTACCTATCGTAATAGTTATATATAAAAAAAAAAAACCTAAATAAATGTGTAATTTATTATGAACTTACGCAGGGGAAAATTTATAGTTTGGTCGATCTGGTGAAAAAACTCAGAGTGGAAAATAGGACCATGAGAAAATTAACAAAATAACGTGTGTACGTTGAAGTTCCATTTTGGTTGGTTGGTAAGATAGCGGAGCTCAATCAACTCCGTTGCAAAAGACATACAACTGCGTCTTTTTCTTTTTTCTTTTTTTTATTGTTTAAATTGTTTAATAATTTTTTTTACATATTTAAAATATTTTCTTACTTTTTTGATTTATTTATTTGTCTGTTGTCTATTGGTGTAAAATACTTTCTTATTTTTTTTTTTTTAAATCTACTATCCCCGTGGCTGAGCGAAATTAAAACGAAAAATAAAAGACGGGAATACTTCGCACGTGGGCGCAGCCACTGTTGCAGGTTGAAAGTTGGGAAGGTAAAGGATACAGAAGAGAATTTAATGTATATCTGTAAGCAATGATAAACCATTGCTAACAAAAAAACGATCCTGAGCGGAGTTGCTTTGTCAACAATATTTATGTCATATAGTAAAATAATTAAATAGACATTATATATTTTCTTTATTAATATATTTGTTTAATAGTGCACCGATTTTCCCATTTTCCGTAAGTTTTTCCCATGTTTTTTTCCGTGTTTTCACATTTATTGAGAAAACTTCTTAAAATTATCTCTTTAAAGTACAGTAATTAATTTTTTGATAGAAAAATTGTCCACAGAAAAAAAAAAAAAATCTTTGTAAAACCATAAGCTTCTTCGCTCCACTCAGAATCTAAAATTATCAGACCATGAATATTATGCGAACGTATTAATAACTGCGGATTAAGCGTTTAAGAGTTTTTATCTTAAGTAAGAAATAATATTAAGACACGGCCAAGGTTACAGGCCAAGCATATATTTTTTAATATAATGGTTAATGTAGTTATAGTGTCATCATTTGTGTAATATTTTTTCATTTGTAATGCGTAATATATAAAAATTCATTTTTACCAGACGTTTTTTCGTCGGGCTTGTTGATAGTAGAACACATATCCCAAGGTATACGGAAAAAATAATAAATATTCATTAAAATATTTATATTTATTTTCCAATTTGAAATGGGAATACAATATCATGGAATAATATAAGGCGGGTACGTAAATATACAACTGTTAAGTATTAGGAAGTCCCGGTAGAAATGCTGAAATTCTTTTGCTTTCGAAAATTAAAAATAACAGTGCAATATAATCGGTCGTTAGTTTCAAGTTGTTCAATTGATTGAAATTACCGTTTACACGACATGATACGATATTGTTATCGTACCGATGAGAATTACGTAACAATTTATATTTTAGATAATTTTCCAATATTTAGTAAACTATTAAAACTGTATACGATATTATTTCTACTAAAATTGTATAGCGGCGGGTAAAAAAATATAAACGAAAACAATTGAGCGCAATAATGTGTACGTACACAATGTACACAATTCATTTTTTTATCATTTACCATTTTCAATTTTCAATTTCGACGCGAAAATCATTTCGGAACGTCGCGCCTCTGCCGCGAGAACAGCCGCACACGAATCGAATTATGAACACGTTGGGAAATCGACTGTTAATGTCTCGGCAATACGTTGAGCTAGACAAAATGCAATGTCTAACGCAGCAGCGCGGGTCGGACCCGAACGGAAGTCGCGTCGCGCAAGTGCCGGCAACTGTGCGTTCTCGCATCACGGTAGGCCCCTACCGCGCCTACCGTCCTCGGCGTTAAATACATCGAAAAATCCAACCGTAATGCCGGCTAATACGCCGCGTGACTATCGGATACCGTGTACTGCGACGGCGACGACTCGGAAACGGTCGTTTTTTTTTCTAATCGCGTCGTTATATCTTTCTCGGGATCGCGTGGGGGTGTACACGTCGCGTACGCGAAATCGGATTAACTGCACGCGCACACGACGAGCAGTCGCACGACCGTCGTCTCCGCAGTACCGGCCGTACACGGCGGCGTGTCGGCCGCGATTTCGAGGGGCAATTGCCCGACAATTTTAAGTGGCGGGCGGTTGGGCGCCCGGCGGTCTGTGGAGAAATCGTAGTGCAAGATTAACTTCGTCGGAATACGTCATATGATATTAAACAAGAATAACAAAATTAACAATAAGCATTCTACGTTTATTCACGGGTAACGATAACGATCGACGCCTGAGAGTCGAGGGGTGGTGGTAGGTCATTGAAAAAAAAAAAAAAAATGAATTGTCCCGGGTTTTTTTTTTTTTTTTTTACTTTTTTTTTCACTTATCAATTTCACTTATTCAATTTTTATTCCGCACCGCGCGAAATACGCGCGGGCGCGCGATGTCGCGGTTTCGGCGTCGGACACCCGCCGGATTTGTCGCGGGCACAACCGACGGCACAATACCGTGATCGGCGTACGCGCGGGTTTTCCCATGCGCGTACGCATTGTTGTGTCCCGCGTGCCCGCGCACCGAGACGAACGTCGTGCCGTCCACGCGGTCGTGTACACGTGTGTGTGGGCATCCGAGCGCCGGTCTCCGTCGGTTTTCCCGTTTGCGCTACACGGCGGCCGTAGGCGGGTTATGTTTCGTAATGCGTACAACGGACTTGTACTCGCCGCACGCGTGTTGCCGCGGCCGCGCGGCGTAGTAACAATAGCGCTCGAGACGGAAAACTAATGATTCGATATCGGAGAGACGAGCGCAGACGAACGAGCACGCCGCCACCGTGTTTTATTAGTGGGTACGCGAAATGTAATACCGACGTTTCGCGGTGCGGCGGCGGCGGGGGAGGGGTGGGGGAACGGACAAAAAAAAAAATAAAAACCCAGAAAGAAAAAGTTCTGCGAGTGACTTATTTTCATCTCCGTCCGTTCCGTTTACAACCCGCGGTCTCTGTATCTCTCTCTCTCTCTATATATATATATATATACAGACATATATTTATTATTTACCTATACATAGTCGTAAGACGTTACATAAAAAAAAAAAAAAAAAACGTTAAGAAGAGAATACGCGCTGTACAGAAAAAAAAAAAAAATAAAAAAATACATTGTATTATTATTGTTATTATATCCTACCCACCGGCGTTTATTTGCCGTCGTTCCGAAAGAGCTCGCGGATGTTCTCGACCGCGCACCATGCATAGCTATATGGATATTATTGCGCATTAAATACAGTAAAAACTTTTACCGTGCAACGTTTTCAAACGGGATTCGAATTTAATTTATTATAAACGCGCTTTTTCAACGTTACACACTTTACATTCTCATTACTCCGCCGCCCACCCCCCCCCCCCCCGCCCCGAATCGAATTTAAAAATACCTACCAACGTACAATAACGTTCGCGTTTGTATAAATAACAACGCGTCCGCCCGTCCCGAAACGTCTTCCGCGCGCCGCATACCGACGAGACGCGGCTTTATAGGGTTGACGGGGCAGGGGAGGGCCGGCTGTTACTTTTAATAGAAAAATCAGTAAACGCTTTTCGAAAACAAACGAACGAGCAAACAAACAGACGAACGCACGTACACACTTCAGAATAAGCCGCCTTTTCCCAGATTAATCCTACCACGCGAACAAACCGTATACAGAGTGACTTTGCCATCACGGACCGCCGCGGTTATCCGTGCGAAGATTCCGGGTTGAAATCGTTTTTGGGCTGTTTTTTTCCCCCCAGTCATTATATCGACACTTCAGCGGTTCCCGAACCGTGCAACGCGAGCACGTTCCGGGGACGCAGCGGCAGATACACGGGAAAAAGAAAGTTGTTCGTAATTTATTGCATTCGATTCGTTTTTGTTGATTTCAGTTTGCCCTACACGCGTCCTCGTCGGATTAATTTTTCATTTCTATAGCCGCGGTTTTTCTGCCTCGTAATAGTTTTTTTGTATTTTAGGTTCGGAGCGTAGCAAGGAATCTATTGGTTTTACAACGTTGTTTATTGTTATTTTTATCCGTGACCCACTTTTTTTACCAGAAATCTTACTGGGATTTTCAAGTGTAGTACTTTCTTTGAAATGGAATTTTAGATGGACAATATTTTAAGGAGGTCGTTATTTTGATTTTTCAAGTAGTTTTCATAATAATTGGAAAAAACGTAGGGAAGACGGGAGAACGTACGCACATGTATAAAAGAAACTTCGCTCCGAATCGTGTTTCGTTAGTAATGGTTTATCGTCGCTTACAGACATAAATTTAATTTCCCTTCATATCTATCCTACCTTCTTAACTTCTCATCTACAATAATTGCCCACTCATCGTGCGAAGTATGTCCGTATTTTTTTCAACTGGTCGTCATCGGTCATCATATATAGTGTTTATTTTTTATTCGCGTTCACGAGTGATGATGTTCGACACCGCGGCTATATTTGATGTATAAAATGAGCATCAAACGCTAATAAGTTTAGAAACTATTGGCTTACTACTCGATCAATATTTACAAAATGTTACCCTTATACCGAGGGCACCATAAGCACATATCGGCAACCTTTGATTTCCAAATAACGACTCTGACTCTTGTCGAACAGGATTCGAAGAGATGACTCTTCCGCTCTATATATGATAAACTTCTAACAGTTCTATAACTCATAAACGGCAAGTGCGTTCGACATTAAGCTATTATAGTGCTATACGCGTTCTATAACAATTTCTAGAAAACGTGTAATATTTTATTTTCGAATCTGCGTTGAAATCTCGAAAACGGAGAAGTTGTCTTTTGGAAATCGAGAGTCAACAGTCATTATTTATTTTGAGGTACAATAAGGATTAGGGCCAGTACAGAGATGAACGTTTGAAAAGTGTAATATTGTGCAGCACTTAAATAATACAAAACGGAAATTACACTCGTACTTAAAATCCTCCGACAAAAAACGTTGGACCGTGAAAATCACCCTGTATCTGCAGCTACGCCGTTATACGCGTACCTACCCTGGATACCGAAGTGAATGCATAACATTTCGGTTTGCGGAAATTTCCACCCGCCGTTAGAATATTACAATTCCTATATTACAATATTATACCTCCGGAACCCGAAACCGAAAACGACTTTTGATTGATTTTATTATTAAAATATTTTAATCGAAAACGCTTTTCGAGAATAGGCCCCGGGATATTTTTTTTTTTTTTTTAAGCGGGCATACTTATAATTTTGTATTTACGATTTTCAAACGCAATCGCTGAGTATATTTGTTTAACGCGTTATTTACTAACGTCGAGTTACTCATTTTTCGGCCATGTCTGCCGATATTAACATAATTTGTTTTCAACGATTCAACCGCAATACAGGTACGGCGCCGGGTGTCAAAAAAATAACGCGCTCGTCCATTGGAAACATTGCACGTAATCCGTTATAGACATTGTCTCGCAACTATAAACGTTGCGTGGGAAATGTGATTGAAAATTGAAAATGTTTTTACAGCTTTTTTTTGTACATGGGTCGTTTATCGTTTTCGTTTAATCGACAAAAATGATATGATAAATAAAATGGACTGTACCTATATTATCTGCTATGTATTGTTACCGCGGTATACACAAAGTATAAAAATCTAATTAAACTAAAGAAAGACAGGAATTTATATAAATAATTGTCTGACGTAAAGTTAATTAAAGTATTTCCAGACTCCGAAACTCAGTTAAAACATTTTCCGTAAAATGTCTCCGAGGGGGCGTATACAATATAATGTAACAGTAAGACTACGATGTTGAATTTCAGTAATCCTTATAGTATAACAGTATAAATATTTTCTGTGGTGTTTTTTTAAAATTCATTATCGCTGGATTTTTAACAACGAAAATATTCACCTGCACTTGTTATAATAAGTTAGTCAAATATTGATTGACGCTACACGGGAGAGTCAATCAAAAATATACCCATTGTAATATCTCCGGAGATATAAAAGATAATCAAATTCTGTTTTTTATATTACACACCGGGTACATAAGAACTACTAATATTTGTATTTCAATTAATTTTTATTTTATTATTTTTGATACATTTGAAGATATAACCATTTTATACTGTTTATTCTTCTGAAAATGTTTACGTATCTAAAATTGAAGTATCTATAATGTATTATGTAGCAGGCTGTAATCTTCAAATTTGTCAAAAATAATAAAATATTAATTTTTTTTTTAAGGTTTTTACGAAAACATAAAAAAATGAATTATTATTATAAAATAAATTGTTTGTATCCCTGTGAGTATTATACAAAACAGAATTTGATTATCTTCATTATCTTTAGAAATATTACAATGGGTATACCTTCGCGGGACACTGTAATATAACAAAATAATAAATAATAAATGATAATCATTTTAGATTCCGAACGTGGCGAGAGAGCTATTGGTTTTACTAAGATGTTTATTTCTTTTTTTTTTCTTTGTTCTAATTTGTGGACACGTTTTTTCCTAGTAAACTTGCTCTGATTTTTACGTGTAGCAACTTTTCTAAAAGCTCAAGTTGTCTATATGGTACTCTGAGGAGGCCATTTTTTAAATAACAGCACTTAAGGAGGAAAATGTAGGAAAACGTACAATTTCATTATTTTATAAAAACACGGAAGACGTTTTTTACTAGAAAAAAATGATTCAATCGAAAAACCACAGAACACCTTTTTTGTTTCCTTTTTGATATAATTTCTTACAGTATCATCGCCAAAACTTTTGAGCTTTTAAGGAATTTTAATTTTTGAATGTTTTTTTTTTGTTGTAACTCGGCTATAAATATACGTAGAGACTTGAAACTTGGTAATAATACTTATATTGGATTTACCTAGACGTGGTAAAATTTCTAAAATCATCGGATCACTTTTTTTCTTTTTTTAATAAGCGTTTTGAAATCAAATTTAAACAAAAATTGCAAAAAAAAATAAATACGGCAATTCAAATTATGTATTACCGAATTACGTTCGAAATCGTCTTTCGTCAAGCAATGGTTTATCGTTGCTTACAAATATAAATTAAATAACCTTATATATTCTACCTTCCCAACTTCTCACCTACAACAGTGGCTGCACCTATCCCCAGTATCAGTTCTTTTTTGTTTTAGCCTTTAACTTTAACAAATAGTTGTTAGTTCTATAAAGTATATATACGTATACTGCCATCCGGGTAGTAGCAAAAAGGTCATACTATGGTAAATGTCAGTAAGCAATTGCTATACACCATTGCTGCTAACGAAAAAACGATTCTGAACGGAGAGAGATGCTTTGCTATCAATATATATATATGTCATTATACTATAGTAAAATAGTTAAATAAGCTTTAAATATTTTCTTTAATAATATTTGTTTAATATTATATCTATTTTCCCGTTTTTCCTAAGTTTTCCTCGATTTTTTTTATGTTTTTCCGGTTTTTCACATTTGCTGGAAAATTCTTGGGAAAATCGAAAAATTATCTTCCTAAAGTACCACCCTAAGAAAAAGTGAAAAATAGTGTTGGCTGTTTAGTATTTATTATGCGACAATATTTGTTTAATATTGTACTTATTTTCCCATTTTTCCTACGTTTTTTCCGGTTGTTTTCCTTGGGAAATCGATAAAAAAAATTCACTTAAGTACCTCTTCAGTTAGATTTTCTTTTAGAAAAAGTGCTATCATTGTAAATCAGAGCAAAATTGCTGGTTAAAAAGTTGTCCTCAGAAAAAAAAAATAAAAAATAATAAACATCTCTGTAAAACTATACGATTCTTTGCTCTACTCAGAATCTAAAAGTTTATTGAGGCCCTACAAAAACGACTACACTGGGTCTCGATAATTTCCAAGCCGGTCCTGGATAGTGATGAAGGTTTTCGTTACTCAAATAAAACAACATTGGTTATACTTATCTAATAAGTAATAAATAATGATACTTTAATACTTAAAAGTTCAAAGTACATACATTTTTTCATAATTAAAAAAGTAAATAAATTTATTCAAACCTATTGTACACACGCATGATACTCTTGCAGATACTATTTGTGTACGCACATGTGTGTGTAAAAGACTATATTGTCAATCGACTATGACTGTAGTATTGTATTATAATATTTTCGTTATGAAAACAAAATCAATTAATAAAAAAAAAAAAAACAAACAAATAGTAAAACCAGTATATTTCTCTCTTCGCTCTCAAATCTAACAGTTAACTTAAATTCTTAAAATGAAAACTTAATTGGTTGGTTTCAAGTTAATTAAAAAAGAATTAAGTTAAGTTAATGGTAACCCTAAAGTAACTAGTTGGTTAAAACATTTAAATTAATTTAACTCTTAACTTTAACTTTTTAACTCGTTCATGCCTAGCCTTGGTAGACAGATATTTATAAATATATTGTTGTCTATTATAGCTACTATGTGAAGAATTAGTTTTAGAGGAATTTTACCCCAAATTTATTTTCTATTTTCACCAATATGTATGGAGTATAAATATATATTGTCATAAAATCATAAAACATTATGACATGAATCATGTTTACGGGCTTATGGCTCAAAACTAGCCCGACACCAGCCCATTCCTGGCCCGCTGATGACAAGGGAGGGCCCTGCCTCTCAAATAACGCCACCGATTATAATATTATATTTAATTAGATAAAAATGTCTTATTCATGTATTAAAATTGTGTATTTTACAATTTTAAAAGAACCCGATTCCCGTGTCTGTTAATAAAATTGTAGATGTGATGTTACTTGTTTTAAAGAATTTTCTACTGAAAGAGTGGATGAAAATATAATTCGCTCCCCTCACGCGAGAAAGGCCTACAACACTGCTTATAGGTTTTTTTTTTTTTTTTTTTCGTAAAAATCTTATATAATAGGATAAAATCGAGTACTAACACGCCGTCGGTGGCGTAAAATAACAACGGGGCGACGTGCTGTCGACGGCTAGGCGACAGGAGGACGGCCACGGCGCGACGGTTTCTGGTCTGGACGCCGCCGGAGCGCAATCGATCCCGCGCAACGACGTCGTGTCAATATTATATTATATAGGTAAATATTTTCTTTCCTTTTTTTTTTTTTTTATTTTTTCCTCCCTATAGTTTACCGAGATATTTTATTCTTTAAAAGCGCGCTATACGGAATAAAACGTGACGCATACGCGATCATTCACGGGTAGTACATCACGTGATGACATACCCGGGAGTTTTAAGTGCGGGTATTCGGCAAATTTCGGGCTGGACGAATATCCATATCCGTTACCAAATTGACTGGCCGAAAATAATCTTGAAAAATCGTTGACGTAAATCTAATTTGGGACGAGTATGATTTTGTGCGGCCCGTCCACGCAAATTCTCTCGGTAGCTCGCTGGTTCAATCGGGGCCGGAACGGTGACGGAGAGGCTAAACGTACTAAAAATACAAATTATAACAACAATACAAGCGAAATGATATTAATGCGCTTTTGTTATACATAGAATTTTTCTTGAGATTAATTCGCAAAAATATATACCTAGTCAAATATTATTATATATTTCGTAATTTGCGTAAAGTGGTTAACAGGAGAATTTAGCAAATGTAGATCACTTATTTAGATTTTGAGTGAAACGAGAGTCGAGGGATCTATTGGTTTTACTATATGATGCGTATTTTTTAAAATTTTTTTAAAAAACTTTTCTAGGTAAAATCTCGCTCCTATCAAAACGTGACAAGAGACCTTTTTTGTTATAATTTGGCTCTATAGTAGGTATTCTTTAAAAAGCCCATTTTTCGAAATTCTCATTTATGTTCGAGATAATGAGAGAAACCTGGTTCTTTTGGTCAAAAAAGATTAAACGATTAAAAAAAATGTCGCCATTGGCAACCGTTATAGTTAATTTTTTGTTATTATTCAGTTTTTATTATTTTAATTTTATATCGTCTTCTTTTAAACAATCGTTATTGTCGTGAAAAAATACATTGTTTTTGATTCGGAGCATAACGAGGGGAGCTATTTGTTTTAATATATGATGCGTGCTTATTTTTTCGTCTGTAAGCAACTTTTCAAAAAAAAAAATCTGTTTTTGATTCATAGAGTATAGTATGATTTTTCTGAAAGGAAATTTTGTCTAGTTGGTGCATTAAATAGGTAATTTTTTTGTTTTCCAAGGGGTTTTTGAAACAATATGAAAAAACCCGAAGCAAAACTATTGGTGACACTGCAAATATTTACGGTGCATCGCGGCGTTACCGATTTCATTAATTTTATCTTTGCAACTTATATTTTCTACCAGAAAAATAATTGCTCTAATCAAAAATCACAAAATATCGATTTTGGTACATTAAATATACATACATTGATGAAAAACGTCATTTTTTTAATATCTGAAGTATTTTTCATAATAATTAGGAAACATGAAAAAGACGAAAAAACTTTGCTCCGAATCATTTTTCGTTAGCAATAATCGTCAACTACTCACCTACGAAGTGGCCACATTTGACCTCAGTATCAACTTTTTTTTTTTCTATTTAATTATTTATAAGCTTTTCTTTCTAAATTCATTATTACACCTCGGTGCTATAATTTAAATATTTTTAGTTACATTTTAATGTTTAGGAATTCGAAAAAAAAATCAAAAAAAAAAAAATCGAGATAGTTATTTTGTAAATCCAATTTTCAGAAAAATGTCGGTCTCAAAAACTATTACAAAGGTTGACTCAATAATTTAACTTTTGGGAATTATGATATTTTCTGCGTGCTCGAATTTTCAAATGGTTAATTTGATTTTCCCCGAGATATTGTATAATTTGATAATATTCATTTAAGCTGTGAGTCTGGTGTACACCTATCATTTATCGTAAGTCAAAATGTCAAGTACAACCTATCGTTAGTCAAATTTGCAAAAAAAAAATTTGAATTTTATCAGACTTTTAAAATAGTTATCTCATGTAAAAATTGACGATATAACAAGCTGATTGATAGTTTTAAACACCGACAACATTTTTTATGATTAATTTATAGCTATTTTGGATTATAAAAATAATAATAATAACAATAATTCATAATCTAAATTTTTTATTTTTAGTTTTAAAGTAAAATAAAAAATATACGAATTATAGTCTAGAGCTACAGGAATTATTACAAAAAAAAAAAACTTTATTACTATTATTATTGTTATTCAAATTATATTCATATTTTAATATAAGTTATTACATTTGTGAAATAGTCCTGTTACACGTGTTACGCGCTCCTATATAGTTGAGTGAGTATAAAGTGCAAATATGCAATTTGCAATTTAATGTGCAATGATTATTATTGTTGTTTTAATTTAAGTTTGTATTTCAACGCGGTCGATATTGGACGAGGACTGAATAAATCCCATTAGGTATGGTCGTATACTCCAGCAGCTAGTATAATATTTATTATTATTGAAGCGGTGGCTGAAATTTTGAGTGGAGCTCGGTCAAATTATTATTGCGTTATTGCCTGATTTAAAATTTTAAAAACTATTCAAAAAAATAAAGATTTAAATTTTTCGCTTTTTTAACGGATTTGATTTTAACAACCGCTTACCGAAACAATGTCATGGCATCATGCTTGACACTTTCTTTTATATTTTTTGGCTGGTGAAAAAAAAAATACTTATACGAGAACAACTTCCAATTTGTTCCTCCGAGTTTTAGATTCTGATCGAAGGGAATACATATTTTTTTTTCTTGTTTGCGAACGACTTTTGTTCCAAAAATCTCGCTCCGTCGTTTGTCTACATCAAGGGTGGTTTCCAGCAGCGAATTCCTTCTAGTTGGAGCGCTAAGGGGACACTATAAGGGTTATCGGAACGGAAAGTCAAAATGCGTCCGTCTGCGCGGGGATTAAAATAATATTATGCCACAAGTTTTGTAACTTTAATACGATATTATATATGAGTTATGCGACTAATTATACAGCACGGTAATAAATAGCGCTCAGGGGCGGATACTGTAATTTACGGCAGTCGGTTTCGCCATTGAGAACAGTTTTATATTTACGATCACGGCACATATTTCCACGGTGATATACTACGGAACGGAGAGTTTCGAGAAACAACTCTTTATTATGTTTCGCCCCCGTGACGTGGAATCTGCGGCGCGGTTATAAATATTGTAAATCGAGAAGGTTTAATATAAAGCAATTTCTATGCATTTCACGTTCCCTTATACTTACCAAAAGCCAGCCGGGTCATGGAATTATATTATCGACAGAATGTAATATACGGGACGAAAAATTACGTGTTGTTAAAAAAATAAAAGTAAAATAAACGGGGGAAAAAAAAAAAGAGAAAACACCGTTCGTTCTCGAGAGTGTATCGCTGATTCGATGAGTCGATAAATCCGACTGCTGTTGCAAATACAAAATATCCCCTGAACCTTTTTTTTTTTTTTTTTGTGAAATTACGAAATATTTTGAATATTTCATTTAATAATTTACTCGTTCAGCGCAATATATATTTACGGTGTACTTCAACCGGATTAACCCGACCGGGAGCACTTAAACTGAAATAGGAATTTTTGATGTATCAAAACACAATTTTCCAGTTTATTTTCAAATAATTTTAATACGACGACGAAATATAACTATGAGTGAAATTCTGTGTTAAAATATGAACTCAAAACGCTTATTGAAAAAAAATAAACTTTACGGTTGTCTAATTTATTTTAGTAATATTAATGTTTAACGGCAATATACATAAAAATAAAAAAAAACCAGTAAACATAACAGAAAATAAAAATGTAAGAAAAATATACAGATGCACAGATTTAAGGTATTGACTTTGAAAAGTGAAGCCTGCTTAGAATTAAATTAAGGCAGTATCTTAGTTAGAGCTATCTGCATTACGCCACATTCTGTGCAGGGGTGATTATCTCTATATGACGTAGAATGAGTGGGGTCGTGAAATAATTGGTGGCTTCTAGTAGCTTCGACCAGGTGGGGTACATCCAATGAGCCATTTAAAAGGAAGGCGATAAAGGCCAAATTAGTTTTGAGATGTCGAGAAGAAAGTAAATTTATTTTTAGGTTGCTTAAAATAAGGGAATACTCATGGGCAGGATGGTCTATCTTATATCAAGTATATACGCGGTATAGGACAGGAACCTATATTCAACAAGCTCTAATCTTAATTAGTTCTTGATCAAGTAAAGAGATCAGACAACTACCCCGTATTCGGGGATGAAGCGCACCAAGGTTTTTGCTGAATTAACTGATGGGTGCACAACTGTTGTTGATTGGAATCTGTTAAGGTAACGTACATTATGTTATTTAATTTATATTTGTAAGTAACAATAAACTAACGTTAACGAAAAACGATTCTGAGCAAAGTTCGATTTTAAAGATGTTTTAAAATGCCGTAATTTTTACAATTTTCGTATAAATTTGAATTCAAAACTCTTGTATAAAAATTAAAAAATAATATACTATACTATTTTTTTTTACCACTAAGTACAACTTATAATAAACCTCCTGTTAAATTTTTAAATATTTCTATTTGGTTTTAACTATTTTAACCACAGAGTGTCTTTTAAATAAAAACTACGTATAAATCTCGATAATAGAAAATGTCTACAAATAGCACAAAAAACATTAAAATATTTTTAAATTTTACGACGTCTAGAAAATGTCAAATTTTAATTCTCAAGGAATATTTTAAACTGAATTACAATAAAAAAAAAACAAAATTAAAAATAATAAAACCATTATTTCCGTAAACTTTGTACATTTTTTCCCCGTTTTGTTCAACTAGATCCAAAATGAGAAAAAAAAAAAAAAACGTTCTCTTCTCATTTTTTGATTGAAACACGATTTCTGGTAGAAAAACGGATCACAGACAAAAAAAAAATACACAAAATAATAAAACTAATAGATCCCTCGTCACGCTCAGATTTTAAAAAAAATCACATTTGCATCATAGTAAAATCAATACTTTCCTTGCTATGCTCAGAATCAAGTACATACACAGAGTGTGCTTTTTATTTATTAACGATTTTTTCGCACTCCTATTAAACCTGTGATGCATTTATATATGTACTAAATATTATATTCGACGACATATGTTGTATCGAAGTGGTCTGTCAGTTTACTCTAGGTACTATATCAATGACACGCGCGAGTTTAGGGATGACCAGAGAGGGGTGTTGGTGTCAACGGAGAAAAAACTCTCCCTTACTGACCTATATAAATAGCAACGTGATAATATAGTTTCAAAAGAAAATCAAAAAGCTAATATTGTTCATAGGTTTACCCTTGTAAACTTAGCAGCGCTAAATTAGCGGACATCGATCCAATCAATCTAACAAATTTGTTAGTGGATTGTTGGACATTATTGGACAACTTTCAGAATTTGTTGGAAATTAATTTCACGAAGGTGAGAATTTGAACTTCCGTGTATCCAATAAGTAATAAATGCATTTGTGCGCTGTAACTTTTTATTCTTTTATACGAGTACGTTGCTGCATATGTTTTTTATACAGGTGCAATATTTGTACTTTGCTGCAGAATAGTATAATATTTTTCAAATGAGTGCTACAGTTATAATTAACTCTGATATGTAATATTTTACGCAAGATGACCATTGAAAACTTGAAAAATCTTAAAACAATAAATTCGAATTTTGAATATTTTTTTAAATAAACATTAATGTAGTGCCAATTTATGAAACGTATTTTATATATTTTAAAGTTAATAAGCGGGTATATAATACTTATCATTGATTATAAAAAAAAAAAACATTTTGTCAATGGTTTTATGTACTAACGACGAATAACGATTTCGAATCGGCGATGGCTGTCAGAGCCCGATCGTTATTTAATGGGCAATGGTAGACTGGTCAGTGTTTAAATAATATGAATTTATGATAATTGTACAAGTAAAATAGCCAATGAAAATTTATTGATTTCAAAAAATAATTCCTATTTGTGGTATCAAGTTTTTACGATATCTACAAAAATAATTCAATAATTGAGTAATAGGCCGCGTATCCCAAATAAATTATTCAACGATATGTAAATTTATTTTTATTATAAGTGATTAATATTATATTATATGGATGTGTCCAAAATGTTTTATTTCATTTCTTATCATCATGTTACTTTTACCATTTATCGTTATCCTCACAATCTCACGACTAAAATTAACGTGTGTGCTATTGCAGTATATTGATATAAATATATGATATAATATTTATTTATGAAAATCGGTACGTAAGTACTTTATCAACATATTAATACAAAGAAGTAGTATGTTACGCTTAAAGTAAATGCCTTATTTTCTAATTATGTTATTATTTATTTATTTATTTTACACAATTGTCAACTCAGAGATTTCGCTCCTCTTATCATTCACATTCTTAAAAAATAGACAGTCAATTGCATTTTATTACCTTAATTATTTTAATTGTAATTTAAGAGGTCTATACAATATTTTCAAAATTAAAACACATATACGTAGATCCCTAATATATGGTTTTTAGTGTGCTTTAGAGACAATAAATTAGAGGCTATCGTATATAACCTTTCGTCTATATTTCTTGGACGAGTATTTATACTTCGGTTATTTCGAATATCTGTTTCAGGATTTCAGGTCACTTGTAAAAATCTTTTATAAAATAAACGTTTTAAAATTACCCTTTGGCAAAAACAATTGGAGAATACTCGATAACATCAGCATAACCGTCAAATCAAAAAGAAAGAATAAAAAAAAACAACAACACACAAACACCTAACCTGAACTTAGTGGATACACGAAAGTTCAAATTCTCATCCTCGTGAAAATAATGTTCAACAAATTCTGAAAATTTGATAAGTTATTTGATAAGGTGAAATGGGCACGATTATGAAAATAAAAAGTTTTTGACAGTGGTGGATTTACGGGGGGTTCAGGTGGTCTGGACCCACCCCAGACACTGGTATAATTTAAATAAATGTCATCCGAAAAAGAGGAATATTTAATAGAGATACCTTTTAAATACATATTACGATTTTAGATCCCTCTCAGAAAAATGTTGAAAATCCGCTACTGGCTGTAAACTCATTGTCCATTGCAATGTACATTATGACTGAAGAATGAATTAAAATGGTTTCTCGGCATTTTCGATTATTTTTACTAACTTGTTCAAGCAATATTATATTTTGTTGTTTCATTTATTTATATTACATATTATCTTCAGTTAGGTAAATTTATTTTATTTTATTTAAAATATTTATTTTGTCATATCATAAATTTGTACTAACTTGTTCTAGTATTATTATTATTGTTATTACTTTTTATTTACTTATTACTTATATTATTATTTAAATTTTTTTATTATAAATACTAATGGATATATATATATACGAGGGCTAATCAAAAAGTATCAAGACTGGTAGTATCATTCGGAAAAGGAGCATCGAAGAGCAGTAGGATTGGTATCACTTGCTTCTATGACTTTTTCTGAGTACATTTGTTTTTATTGCTTCTCTATAAAATTCTTCGGTTTGATTTCACTGATATTTTTGTAAAATATATTTTTCGAGTTTGGTGGTTTTGTAATAAACCCAAAAGAAGAGTAACTTGACAGATTTGGAGATTTTAGAAAATTTGTCTGCATTTTTTCCCAGTTTCAGAGGGATGCAACATTTCATGGTTTTCGCCACTAAATGTCAATTGAAAAACTGAAAATGTGTCCTCGAGTTCCGCTTCTTTTGGATTCATTACGAAATCGCCAAACGTGAAAAACAAATTTTAGAAAAATATCGTCAAATCAAAACGAAGAAGTTTATAGAGATTTTATACGAATAGATGTGCTCAGTATAAGTCATAGAAGCTAGGTTTACAAATCGTTTTGCTCTTCAACGTTCGGTTTCCGAGTAATATTATCAGTCTCGATACTTTTTGATTAGCCCTCGTGTATATATATAAATATATATATATATGTGTGTATGTTATTTTATAATATTAATTAATAATAACTTGTAATAACTAATAATATATAAAAAATGTTTGTTTAAAAAATATATTGAGATAAAGTGTTAATAAGTTTTATTTACGCAGCTACTTAGTTTCGGCTTACGCCATCATCAGATTGCTGATAAACAATGTTATATAATGGTTTACATAAAACAATTTAAAAAAGGAACAATAAATACATAAATTATTTATACATATAATTAAATAAAAGTGTCAACAAATCGGAAATATAAAATTGTAATAATATTTTGCTGTTTTATTTATATTGTTCAGTTATATTTTATTTTTAAATAGATTTTTGTTGTATAAAATACTTTCACCGAGTCATAATGTCATGACAAGGGACAAGATCCTCATTTTGGTGAAATTGGGAAAAAGTGGTCTAAACATTTTTTTTTTTTGATGACCTTACAACAACCTGAAGGTGCAATTTTTTCAGTAAACATATTTTTTCTTCATTTCATAATTTGGGATTGCAAGTGTTAAGTACCATACTAACCATTAGCAGTGGCTATAGTGCGTCATGGTTAGGTTAATACGTCAACAAATAATAATGTATTAGTAGCGGCTAATGCGTCATGGTTGGGTGAATACGTCAATAAAATAACACTTCATTAATACATACATACATACATACATTTAATTTCAATTAAACCTAATAACATACATAAAACACGAGATTTTTGATAATAGTATCTTAAATACATATAATCTTGACCCTTGAACGTTTAAATATAAATTATTAGGTCTCAAGAGTAATATTGTTATCGTCATATTCTGATTTGCGATCATTCCGTTGGTTGAGTGCCACTATGTGGTCATTTCGTGTTTTTGTCATACTCTTGTTATCTTTTCATTCCCATGTCCTTAAGAATTTATGATACGTTAACAATCTTGCAGGTGTTCTTCTTCAAATTCTACTTTCTACGTAATTATCTGTAACAATCAACTTCAACAAACTATCATAGCGTAGTGGTAATATTATTATGTCTTCTATTTTTTTGTAATATGTCAAAGTCAAAGTTCCCCTTAATTATTCTTCTTCAGAAAAACATCTTCATTCAATAATCAATCTTCTACGAAATATCGAGCATCTTATTGCAATACTGCATTTTAAATGCTTCTAGATTTTTTTTCTGGATTCTGCTCACTATCCAGGTTTTACACCGTTTAAATTCCGCACTTCATATATTAAAATAATTTCTCCTATAATCTTAATAATATAAAAAACGGACAAATAATTCACACGATGGGTTGGCCGCTGTTGTAGGTGAGAAGTTGGGTAAGATATAGATGGGAATTTCATAATGTATTTCTGTACGCAATGATTAACCATTGTTAACGAAAAACGATTCTGAGCAAAGTTTGGTTGTACATGTTTTTAAAGGCCGTAATATATACGATTTTCGTCAAAAATAGATATTAAAATTCTTGTGAAAAATTTTGACTTAACATTCAATTTTCTTTTTACCACAAAGTATGACTATTATAGGATCTCCTGTTAAATTTTCAAGCATTTCTGTTTAATCTAAAAATGTTATCCACAGATTACTCAATGAAAAAAATTACTTACAAAACTTGTAAAATTAAAACTTTCATAAATAGATCAACAATTCCTCAAATGTTTTGAAAATTTGATTACGTCTTTTCTTCTTCTTCTGTTGACATGGCTACTCTCTAAGAGTTTTTGTCGCCATTACTACACTTCGCAACCTATCTCTATCTTGAACTGTCTTCTTCCAATTCTCAACTCCAAGGGTTTTCAGATCTCCTTCCACCACATCAATCCATCTTTTCTTAGGTCTTCTCCTAGGTTTTTCCCTTTCGGCTTCCACATTGATGCTGCTCTAACTGTTTCGTTCTCACCTCTTCTCATTATATGCCCCAATTATTGCAGCCTTTGGCCCTTAATAAAGCTTGTTACTGGTGATAAACCCAACATATCATATAGCTCTCTATTATACCTCCTCCGCATGTTCCCCGTTGTTTCATCGATGATGGGCCACATATTTTCCTCCATACTATGTTCTCGAGTGTCCTCAGGTTTCTCTCTATTTCGTTGTCGTCCAAGCTTCGCAGCCATACACGAGAGTCGGTCTTATAATAGCCACATAACAGTCTTAATTTCGTTCTCCTAGACAACATTTTGAATGTTAGGAACTTTTTCAGTGCGTAGAAAACTTTTTGGGCTTTGTTTATCCGAATACTTATTTCCTTGTACCAATCAATCTTTGTGCTTAACGTTGCTCCCAGATATTTAAAATCGTTAACTTTTTCGTAGGTTAAGTCATCCATCTCGTTGGAGTCCTCCCCACTCTCAATAAGTTCCATTATCTTTATCTTCTCGGTATTTATTTCAAGACCTATTCTCTTCGCTGCTTCTTCTAGCACTCTGGCCACGTTAGCTGTGTCTGCAATCGAGTCACCTATAATATCCAAATCATCAGCATTCCCGTGGAGCTATATCTTGTTCTGACCAATTAGTAAACCACATTCATTTTCTTCTAGTATCCTTACTACCTTTTCTAGTGCAAGATAGAAAAGTTCTGGGAACAAGGCGTCCCCCTACTTCAGCCCGGTTACCACTGTGAAAGTTTCTGATGTTACATTTTGTGTTCTCACTCTGTATTTCATGTTTTTTATACACATTTTAGTTAGTAATTTAGTAATTTTAGTTAGTTATTAATTGTTTTGGGAAACTCAACTCGTACATGATATTATAAAATTTATTTTAGAAAAGGTACTACACATGAAATTTGCAGTAATAAAGTTGACTAAATCAAAAAAAAATTAAATTAAATTAATATTACCGTAAATATGTCCAGTTTTTCCATAAGTTTTTTTCTTACTTACTTTTAAAACTAAATGGAAAAATCAAAAAATGTTCCTCCTTAATGTACCAAGTAAATTTGAGGTGTTACATAAAAGGCTATTTTAAATTGGATTAAAATTTCTATTAGAAAAGTTACTTACTAAGAAACAGAATAAATAATTCGCACATATTAAAACCAATACATTTCGCTCGGAATCTTAAGAATAACGAAAACAAATAAACCTTTATTATATTTTTATATTCATTAGATGATATAGTCACTATTTTAAATAATATCCGGGCAAGGTAGTTGATGGCTAAATCCTTTTTGTTATTTTCCGTTTAATGTCATGGCAGTGACGTAATTATGACAGAGAGGGATTTTGACGTCACATCAACGTGTGGGGAGAGGAAAAGACCTTTTTTTTTTAAATATATAAGTATATACCTAGGTATTATGTATTTTATAAAAATAACATAATGAATAATGGTTACAAAAAAAAAAATTCTCGTTGACTGATTCTATATACGGAAAAAGAAAAATAACTTTAACGTGTATATTTATGTTGGTATATTAGGTCGATTGTCGAATGAATGATTAGGTTTAAATGACTGTATATTTTATAAAACATTTAGAATAACTTTATATGATTCTATAAAATATGATATCATTAAATTTCAATGTTTAAAAAAAAAAAGTTGTTTAAACTAAAAATCAATACAAAATCAAATATATAATATGTACATAAAAAAATAGCTACTACTTAGGATTCGTGTGTCTAGTGCCGGCGTTAGGTTTTACGGGACCCTGAACAATGCTTTAGTATAACTAATGATTGCATAGTTAGGTTTATGTAATATAATAGTATATTTATATGTATAATTTATATAATATAATAATATAAGTATATTTATATTAATATGTATATTTAATAGTTAATAATACACCGCGGGCCCATTAAAACCAGAACAAGCGCGGGGCCCTGGATAAATGTCCCATTTGTCTCCCCTAGCGCCGGCACTGAGTGTGCTACTGTTATAAAATGGAAAGTTGGGAATATGGGATACAAAAAAATTATTTAGTTTATATCTGTGCGCAATAATAAATGACTGGTAAAGAAAAACGATTCTGAACGAAGTTCCGTTGTTCGTGTTTCAAAATTCCGTTATTTTTACGATTTTCTTCGAAAATTGATCTTGAAACAATTTCTATCCGACTGACATTAGTAAAATGGAATTTGGACTCAAAAACCATACCAAAAATTGTTATATCGTTTGTCCAGATTTTTAATCATACAATTTCTGTTTGTGTATCGACCAGATACTTCACAAAAGCCATTTGAAAACTGTAGGTGCTTGCATGAAGACATGCAAAAATAAATTTTATAGGATTTGGGCGGGTGTACAAATAAACATTTTTTAATTAAAAATTGGTACAAACGATATAATAATCGTTGGTATGGTTTTGAATCAATATTCTCGATAGAAAACTGGAAAAATTACGAAATGTATTATTTTCAATTTTGTTTTTTTTTGTTATAATTCAGTTAGAAAGATTTGTAGAAATTTGAAATTTGGAAAGAAAATTTTCCTTTTCAAAACATTTGAGTTATTTATAGATATTTTTAATTTTATGAGTGTTTTACGTGATTTTTATTCAATAGGTACTCTATGGATAAAATTGTTTGACCAAACAGAAATGCTTAAAAAATTTAACAGGAGATTCATTATAAGTCATACTTAATAATAAACAAAAAAATTTGAGTTTATTATAGCATTTTTTTTTTTTTTATAAAAATTTTTTAATGACGAAAATCGTAAATATTGTGGCTTTTTAAAACCTTGGCTTTTTCGTTTTTCGATGCCAAAGGTTAATCGTTTCCTACAGATATACATTAAATTCCCCTCTATATACTACTCCCCATCTTCTTACCTATAATAGTGGCCCACCCATCGTGCGAAGTATGGCAGTTTTTTTTTTATATTTATATTTGTTTTATTTTAAATATAAAATATTTGATGCTTTTATGAATCTGTACATTAAATATCGAATTACATTTTAATAGTTTACCTATTTCAAGACATTTTATTTATTGCAGCGCTAGTTATTGGTATTGCGTACAGTGGAGTTCTCAACTCTGAAACGTAACCTTGGTAACACTAATATATTTACGATCAATAAAGTTAAACAGTTATTAAATCCTCATGAGTATATATTTGGAGCCAAACAATATTATTTTATCTTCGAAAATAAATAAATTTATTATTATGTTGTTTGTATAATTATAATTAATTTTGATTCGCGTTGAAATGTCTGAACAACGAAATCAAGATTTGTCTACAGTGCAGGATGAGACCGACGAAGACTTTATGACGAGGATTACTCAGCCTAGATTATGGACGATTTTCAAATTCGATTTCGTTTTTCAATTATTTACAGACGAACGAATAGACGAAGTTTTAGATATGTTTAAAGTAATTGAATTATTTTATTTAATATGATGGTTAATCGCATTTTATCTCTAATAATATAATAGGAACCGACTTTGATGCGAACAAACGCAGTTGACCTATTTTATATTATGCGCTTTAAAGCTAAAGAACGACTTTTTAGTTTATAATTAAAAATCATGTAACACATTTCTGAGAAAAACAACTTTTTTTACTATTCCGGCTATTTATATTATTGAAAATACAAATATAAAAGAATAATGCACTAATTATAGGTTATATTATTTTATTTAAACGAAGCAAAACGAGTTCAATATTATCCAATATTGTTCATACATACAATGTTCAATATTTTTGTAATTCATTTTAATTTTTTACTTTCACTTTTACTATAATATTAGGTTATAAATACCCTCACAAAAAAAATTACATTAGCAAACAAAATATTAACGGAAATTCCCATTAACACGTTGTAAGGATTTTAATTTTTGTAATACTATGGGATGTTTTTAAAACCACGGGTTCTTTTATTATAATAATATATAGGTAGTGTTCTAAATTATTTTAACATTAAAATATTAAATTTTCTTGCGTGCAGTTAAGTGCCTTAAGTTATGATACTTATATGCAACAGAAAATATTGTTTTGACCTTTCCGTAACCGTACAGACGAAAATATTGCATAGGTCGTGGTCAACATATTATTATAATGGCCTCATAATTTTACACGAGTTTTAGCTGTCACCGTCGGTGTGCTTCAATTTCCTCGGCTGTTATTGAATTACTTAGATTAAATGCCGCTTTTTAAATTATATTTAATTGAAAATAACCCAAGAAGAATATCGTGTATTTAGAACACAGATACCTATAGTTTAAAAAAAAAAAAAACAAATATTAAAAAAAAACTGTCCTAAGATAATGGGGACGGTTGCAGCCGCTGTTATAGATAATTTAATGTTGATGTATATGTAAGCAATAATTAACCATTGCTAATGAAAAAACGATTCAGTGTTGCTTTGTCAACAATACATATATATCATATTATGGTAAAATAATTACACATGCTCTATATTTTCTTTGGTAATGTTTGATTAATATCGTACCTAATTTCCCGTTTTCCTATGTTTTTTCCAATTATTAGGAAAACTCTTAGGGAAATCAAGAAATGATCTTTAAAAATAAAGACGAACAAATTATTAGAAAATAAACATCACTGTGCATTCATCGCTCCGCTCAGAATCTAAAACTAGATAAGTGTAAAAAAATGCACTCATACAAAATGTAATAGCACACTGGATCCGTGCATTCAGTTCAGTTCAGTTCATTCATGTCCAGTTAAATCGCTAAAAACCATGCGCAAATATTGTCAAGTCGGTAGCGGTGGTGATATTCCATTTTCAAGGGAGTGAGGGGAATTTCAAATCCACGGGGAGTCACGGGATTCCGTCCCTCCTAGTATCTTTGTTGGAAATTTATTACGAAAATTACCGAGCACGCTCCTGTTCAAATCTTCCTCCATTTCAACAGTTTCATACAGTCTGTATATTAAAGGTATTTCATACTTAAAATATTTATTTGGATAGACACCAAAATATACCAATGGAACTATAACAATAAATTCAGGTCAATAGGGCAATAATATAAATAAAAAGTTACGTAAACCCCAAGTGACCCCCTCCCCTACCGCCGTGTATTCGCCATTGTGCCGAACACCCGCTGCATCCGTTCTGTCAGTTTTCCAACCTTCCGTCTGCTCAGTCCGTAACGCACCTCGGGTAATAAAAATATGCGGACGTCAAAATATAATATGTATTTCGGTGACTAGAGGGATGGGACTGTCTAAGTGCCGTCTAAGTCGAAATATTGACTGATCCGTCACATTTGGAATACGACTCGACTGCACTGTACAGGTCCAGTGCGCTCGCTCCTTTTGTTGTTTCGTGCATTTCCATGGTTTATTTGTTTAGTTAATTAAATTAACTAATTTCAATAATAATAATAATAATAATTGAATAATATAAAAACAAAAAATCCCAAGCTTGTGGCTTGGGCTCTTGTTTTAATTTTCTCTCGTCGATTTAATGCGATTTTAAATTTTAAATATTTTATCGACGATAATACTATACCGTATTCCATTCAGAATTAAAATGATTACTCAACGTTCGATTTCGAATTTGAAAATAATATTTTGATTACATTATAAATGGCACACACATATTCTATATGTTATGTTTAACGTTTTGTTGCGGCGTCATTTCGTGGGGATTAAATGTTCCGAAATTCAGTATATATATATACAGTACTATTATCATTTATTAAAAAAATATAATCATTATTTGTTTTCAATATATGTGTCCACAACAGCTCGATTAATTATTTATAGTTCGATTATTTACAGGATTTAGATAAGTATCTATACAATACTAGTTGCTTTTGTTTTTTGAGCAGCTTATTTCATCAGTCTGACAATAGTAATAGATAATACAATATTGCCAAAAACAAATAATTACTTATAGAACTGAATATTAAAACAGATTACGATATACTTTACAATATTAACCTATATTTGACTAACGTAGAAAAAAAAAAAACTTAACTTTTTGTGTTTGTATAGAATAATTACATTTACGAAGAATCTTTATGCGTCAATAACAAACTATCGTCGGATCAAGACTCAATTAATCAATTTATATATCTGATCAGACATTGGATCGCAGATACTTTGTCATCAATTGTGATAGAAAAGAGTTCCGGAAAATGTATTGGAATAATAGTGTGTAGATTTTGCTCGATTGAAGATAACTCATTGGAATTTAGCAGATTGAGAGTAATTCAAATTATGAATAATTTAATAATTTTACAAATTGAACTTATTCACTGTACTAATTATAATATTTTAACGAGTTCGTATAACATGAACGTGCATACGGGATAGCTTTCAGTTATTCTTATGCTAATAAATCTGTCGATATCCATTTTTTTTTTTATCAGGTTTTGTGCGAGGGGTATACATATGTACAGAGAAATTATATTTTAATTTGAATACAAATATTTTAATCTTTTCTAAAAGAAAAAAAATCACTGAAAGATACCCTGTGTATTATATTATATTACTCAAATATTTAAATGTATTTAATTTATATTTATTGGATTCAATATATGTTTGCATAGATAATTAACGAATTTAATTTCAATATCTCAATAATGCAATTTAGTTATAATATATCTATTTCGTATAATACTCGCAAGTACTGGGGTAATGTAATGGAATGGAGAAAGATAATAATAATATGTTCACAATAATGTAAATTCTCTAGAAAAACGTGGATGTATTATAATATTGAATTTATTATTAAAGACGTCTGGTATTTGGAATTTATATCGATAAAAATCTAAACATATATATTTAAATAGTTGTTTAATACAAGTACCCATAACCAGTGCTCGAATCGGGAAAAAAAACGAGAGACCGTAAAAGAATATTGAAAGACTTAAAAATAAATTAATGTTCCTCGCTATTATTGAACTCAACGTAACACATGGGGACTTTGCCCCAATACCCCCCCCCCTTGTATCAGTTTTGAATCATAATTCGGTGATTAATAATAATTTACACTATTGAAGGTTAATGTTTTGCTTTCGTATGCATTTATTTTATATTTTGTATCTAATAAGTACTATGATAGATTTACTATGCAGTGTGTTTCTTTTTATTATGATTGCCAGTAGAAAATAGGTAGTTATTGTCTAGCCGGTGCAATGAGGAGGTAATTTTTTTTATTCTCCTTGTTGTTTTCTGAATAATGGTAAAAACCGTCAAGAAAACTGTATCAGTTTCTGTTATATTAAATTTTCTTTTATAGTTGTAATTCGATAAATAATAATTGTAAAAGCCGAAAATTTCCTCCAACAATTATATATAGCTGTTTTGAGACATGATATAATTTCCAAAACATACTGGCGACTCCTCAGTTATTTGTAGAAATTTTAAATTTTCTGGTTATTTTGGTTTGTATTTGGCATTATGTGATTGTCTTGGTCATGCAAAATTTTAACACAAAGCTTATTATAAAATGAGTTTCAATTATAAGTTTCAATAAACAAATTTGAGCGTTATGAAGTCATTTTTTTTATAAGCGTTAATGTTCAAGTTTTAACGAAAACGCATTTTGATAAAAATGCAAAAATATATATCGTCCCGTGCGTTTCACAAAAAAAATTAGAGGTACGCTAATATTTCTGAAAAATTAGTAGTGGTACGGAGTCCACTCCAATTCGAGCACTGACTATAAATATGAAATATACCTACGGATTTTTATATACCTCTGATGTTAAAATTCAATTTTTAAAATATTTTTTTTCCCGATCGAGTTTGATATTAGGAAGATACGCATGCAGAGAAAAATTTAAATTTCATTTTCATCCCGAAATCGCTAAAAAAAAAAAAAAAAATTTAACACGTTTCGGAATTTCCAAAATAACCGTTTCGCAAAGGATATTATTTCAAAAATGTCAATGTACTGTGTACATTCTTGTCCGTATGCCGTTTGTATTTGTAGTACAGCCATATTGATTTCAAACACAGTAAATAATTTGTGGTTAGCTGGTGGCTACTGTATTTCGCGAATGCGTGGTAAATGCATCTTATTGTAAAAATGGTTATCGCGCGCAGTAGACAGTTTTATTAATTTTATCATACGATTGCGATTCCATATCGCGGAACGCGGTACAGTCCGTGCAATTTGTTCACGTCCCCTCTCCAGAAACTAAAACGGTCGTATTACTCGGAAACCATTCGTCGGACGTTCATATTGTGTGTATGCTGGATCCAAACGTTAAGAATAGAATATTTATTACAAATCGCGGGCTATTTTGAAAATTCCGAAACGCGAACAAATAAATAGACGTTTTTTGCTATTTGACTTAGCGGTGAAAGAAAAATGCGATTTTTCTCTAAATTATGGCTCCTGAGTGGGAGCGTATCACCTCTATGCCCCCTCCAGAGAAAATACTATTGAAAAAAAAATTTGAATATTAACTTAGATATACAAATTCATAGAGCCCGGTGAGACGCCCCGTTCATTGTTACAGGTTTAAATAATTTTTATATAGACAAATTAACATAATTGAGCGGGTATCTGAAAATAATTTTAAAGTTAGTTTAAATTATTTTTTAAACGTACGCGTCATAATATTATGCATTTAAGTACATAGGTATTTATATGAAAATTACGTTTTAAAAACATGAAATTATTGCAAAGTATGACATTCCAGAAATAGTTTGATATCGTTAAATATTCGCCTTTCTCCTGAGTCGTCTTTATTGTAATATTGTCGAGAAATATTTTAGTTGTACGAGGGAGAAAAATGGAATATCATACAGAATTTCAAAAACCATTTAAGCCAGAAAGTTGACATTTATAAACATTATGAAACCGCAGCATTTCTCAGGGTTTATGCATGGTTTATTCTACCTGAGTTCAGAGGTCAAGGTAATTCATAATTTCAACTTTTTGTTCACCAAACCGTAATTATTGATCATTTATACGAATGACGGCTTGGCTGAATTCTTTAGCTTTTAACGACAAAAAAAAAACCAATAAAATCAAAATGTATTTCATACTTATCGAAATGATAATAATAATAATTATTTTTTGTTTAACCTTTACAGGACTAGGTAAAAAATTATTGGATTGTGTAATCAACAAACAACTACCCGAGATGTTACATTTCGGCTGTAATGTAATATCCGGAATATTTACTAATAAGAAAAGTCAAGAAATAGCGAAATCGCTCGGAATGAACATGTTGTATGAAGCGAATTACGTCGATTGGGCTAATCAAAACAACGTTACTTTGCCTGAAAATATGTTGGATGAAAATACGACGGCTACTGTAATGGCGTTTCGAGTAAATCAGAAATAATGTTAGTGTATCCATGATAAAAAAATAAATGAGTAGCCGGGAGAGGAAGGGCAATAGTCCGATTTTTATATTTTGATGCAATGATGGGTCACTCAAAGGGGGTTCAGAACAAATCTTGAGTTCCATTCGGTGAAAAAAGGTTTCAGTTGAATAATATATGTTGTAGATTAAATAGGTATTGAACGTATTAGTTAAAACAGAATGTAATTAGGTACTGTAGAGACGTTTTGGTCTGTTGAACAATTTTCAAGAAAATCGACTATTGCCATTCTTCCCTTGTGCCCTTCAAATGCACATAATATTAATTCAGCCTTTGATCATTCTTTCTAGGGGAAATTCTTGTCACGGACGTATTTGTTACTGTCTGTGACATTATTTTGTGTGTGTAATTTATTATATTTTGAAATGCGACTTTCGTGACTATCTACGCGTCTGAATAAATACAGTTTTACTACTACAATATTATTTTGTTAAATAAATTTGTATACTAAAAATTAACGGTTATTAAAGAAAAAGCAATTTAAAAAAAAACATTTTTTTTTCGTTTATGATTTATTATTGTTAATTGTTTTTTTTTTTTTTTGTATTGTGTTCATTTTAATGATTAAATACCACGTTTTCATATTTATTACAAAATGTAAAGGACAATTGAACGATCGAAAAGCAATGGAATGAAAGGTTCCAAATAGTATCAATAACAAAACCATTTGTTTTTTGACATTCTATAAGTGAGCATCATCTATATTATACTATTTTAATAACACACGAATAATGAATGTAATATAATATTTTTTGAAATTATATTATATAAACTAAAAATAATTTAATATCATTTTAACCTTAAACTGTATACTACGAACGTGCCTAATGAAATTGCATTGTGATTTTCGAAGTGGTACTTCATAAAATGTTTAATACGCTATATTTTTGATTTGTAATCTCATTGATTTAATCCCACGTACTTATACAAAAAAAACCGATTATATAATATTTGTATGTTTTACAAACTACAACTTAGAACACACTTACTATGAAAAAAAACCATGTATTACGCAATTATTGATTTGAAATATTATAAACCGACGTCATAGGTTTAACGAAATAGATAATATTTGTGATACTTACGTGTGTGTATCTGAGTACTTCGTCATTAAAAATATTACGGCTATAAAATCGTATCATTGTTTTGCGCTGCACGGCGAAAGAATCATATTCACCAGAACGATAGTCTAATTAATGGCATAGTATTTGATTGGGTATATGATAGAAATATTGAACAAAGCAAATGTGATAAATTGTTTTTTTTTTTTTTTTTATCGATATTTGTTCATAATTAAACGACGAATTGAAATCAATAAAAAGATGTCTGATAGATTTTCGCAATTGAAAAATAAACCATTGTTAATTGGACAATTTACAGTGTCACAAGTATTACTGTTATCTACTAGACAGATAGATACAGTGGCAGACTGGACACAGATTGGCCTACGGAGATTGAAAAATCAAGTGGCTCATTATTTTTAAATAACCTAATAAATTCAAATGCGTATGAATTAAATTTGTTAGCTACTTATTGATGCAACATTACAAAGTTCAAAGGAAAACTTATATCTGTGACAGAAAACAATATAACATACGTACCTATCTACACCTACCTTTAACTGTCTTCACAAATGTTATATAATCTATATTATTTGATTTTAAAAATAGTGGTGATTGGTGAGGAAGAGCTATTAGTTTTGAAATTAGAGGTTGTAAAAAAAAAATACCCTAAATATTAGTCGAAAACAATATTCACGTTGAATGTTACTTCTAAGTGTTATGTCTAACTGAAAATTATAAAATGGTCATATTTTAATCTAGTTATCGATACAATATATTATTTAGTACCTATATGTAATGTAATATTAACAATATTAATATTCTATTTTCAAACATTTTGATTTTAAGCTTAACAATTAAATTCGTACAGTATTACAGTTCCAAGTAAAACAGTATATTAAGTATTGAAAAAAACGATGAACAAAATTGAATTATATAATTATGTTTCATTTGTAAATTCATTTAGGTAGTGCAGCTTATTATTTAATGAACTTTATGCAATGTCGGGCTTTCTGTTCTTTTAATCAATTTAGTAAAAAAAAAAAAAAAACAAAACAAAATACAAAAAAACCATACGAATTTTACGAATAAAAATACTACAACGACAATATTATACTCGTAGTTAATTCTATGAAATGTATGATTCGATGAATTTGTTTTTGTTACTAAAACATAAAGACAATAGCGCTGAGAAACGTCCGTAACTTATTTTTTTTTTTTTTCGAAAATTAATAAATCAATTTTATAAATTTCAAATTACAAAAGTCGTACGGAGATTTATTGATTTCAATTTATCATTTTATTACGGTCAAATCATAAAAAAAAACAAATTAAAATGCTGTTAATATGCACTTACTGTTGTGTATATTGTACACCCGATCCAAATACTGTACCTGAATTATTAAACTGTCGTCCTAATAAATTTGATCGTGCAATACAACAAGGATAAAATTGTATAGTTATATTATAATAGTTTCGCCTTAACGATGTATCTCAGAAACGCACGGTGAGAGGGTAAGGGTTATGGAGTAAATCGTTAAAATTTATGAGAATTACTTATATAAACACTAAATATTTAGATTTTTTTTATATATTTTTTTTATGGATAGAAGAAGAGGCAAGTTAAACGATTTCTTTTTTTTTTTTTTTTTTTTTTTTTTTTTTGCAAAATTGAGCAAAATTTATCAAAGCCGTTTATTCTATACCATTGATAAAACAAATGTTAAGTGTTATGAGAGGATGTTTTTTTTATGAGTTAAGTAACATATAAAAAATGTACAATATAATAGTGCAAAATCTAAAAGGTTATATTTTTACACTCCAAATAATATGATATGATGATGAGCTCACAAAGGGGGGGGGCAATAATTGAATATTGATATTTTTCAAACAATATCATATATTTTTAAAAATATAAACGGTAAAAAATATAAAATTGGTAAAGAAAATTAACAATTACATTGTATTTCAACAAATGGATCGTCCTGAGATTGACGATATATACACAACTCAACCACATAAACTCAACCAAGTAACTACCAAGATATTGATGAGCGATTCTCCTATGTTTTTTTTGTCATTAAGCTGATCCCACAGCTTTTCAATATTCTAAATGTATGTACCTGTTTTATGACCTATGGAATTGTAAGTATGGTTAATTGTTAAGTGATTGAAACCAGTATATTCCAATTCATCTGTTTTATAACTACGTCAACTATCAAAATAGTTGTGCCTATTTAATGTTATTTTTGAAATTAAAAAGTATATTTAAATTTAATTAAATAAAAACATTATTTGATAACAAATAGTGTAATTCTAGACAAGGTCGTGCAAGGTCCACGTTATAGGATAACCACCGCATAAGTAGTCAAGATAACCGAAAAGTACGCGTAGAAATATAATTTAACGATGGTTTATATTTTATAATACGTACAGTCTACCAATGGTTTATATATTTCATTTTTAATTAAAAAAGTAAATGAAAATGTTTATGATTTCTAATGGAAATTGGAGTTTTCCCCTCTCCCTAATTAATGTCTGTGTTCGTCCCCTTGTCCACACTACTTTCTATTTTTATTAGTTGAATTTTTTAAATCGTTTTTAATTTGGTTTTCTCGACACTGTTCATAGCACGACTTTTGGATCTTCTCCTATTTGTCTTACCTAGGAAAATCGTCTTCAAAATGCCGTTCGACCGCCAGACACGAGGACATGACTTACCCGCTCGAGTCATTTACTCACAACGTAATCAATAATTATTTATAGTGGGTTTTCGGTAGAGTTTGGTAGACTTTTTTCACACCGCGTCTGATACCGAAATACATACCCGTGTTTGTTTATAAGAACAAAGAGCGACTGGGACGATTAATTCGGGATCCGAAAATATCCGAAAAGTCTCCATATGTATTAACGTATTATAATTTAGTAAAAAGAATGTTTTGACGGAACGAATTGTTGAAATACTATCTAAACCACAGTGTGGTTTAGATAGTACTCGTATTTAGATGGACACTAGAGTGTCTATATTTAAACAACTGAGTAAAATCGAATAAGGTAAATGTGGAACTCTGTAAATATTACAATTAAAAGATACAAAGCGTAAAAATCTATTTTGTATAGACACTTTTATACTGAATATTGAATATATTGAATTAAATATAACTGATGGGATGACCATTTATTACATACAAATTCTCTGGCGTTATTAAATTCATAATAAAATCGCAGTTTAAGGGCAAAACTGTATTGCACTGTTATAGTCTTAACATTAATTATTATTTTAGGCCCTTATGCAGCCATTTTGAATTTGTTTTGTTAAAAAACATTAGAGTGTGGGTATTATAGTCCAAGAACCTGGTAAACTTACTTCATGCTATATGATTAACACGCCGTCGTGTCGTGCCGATTCAATGACAATGAGATCAAGATTAGTTATACATTTTGAATATGCTAAAGAGCTTTTTTTAAAGTACTATACTGTTATTGCGTCATGGTTAGGTTAAAACATCAATAATATAGCACTTCATTGAAATATTAATACATATATTTCATTTCAATATAAAAATCGTTTAAACCTAATGACGTACCTACATAAAACGCGTGGTTTTTGACAATAGTATCTTAAATACATATAATCTTGACCGTTTGAATGTAAATTATTATATCTCAGGAGTACTATTTCTATTGTGATATTATTTTTTTCAATTATTCGATTGGTTATGAGTACTCTGTGATTTTCTGTTCTTGATATCTTTTCATTCACGGGTCCTTAAGAATTTACGATACAGTAATAATCTTACTGGTGTTCTTCTTTCGATTCTACCTCCTTGGTAATTTTCTGTAATAATTAACTTCAACAAATTATGATGCGATGTATTTATTTCCTACGAGAATATAAAAAGGTAAATATGTAAGTTCCTATACACGGTGAAAAAAAGGTGGATATGACAGTTCTTACACAAATGCGTGTTTTTTCCCGGTTTTTCACATTTGCTGCAAAAACTCTTAGGAAAATTGAAATTTCCTATCAATTATGTATGTATGTTTCTACACAGTAAAAAAATGTTCAAGTGTCAGTACCTAAGCGTATACTATATGGATTAGGTGTTTTATTTTTATTATTAAATCATTATTCCGTATATTAAATGTACTCAAATTGATTAAAATTTCTTTAAAAAAATAATTAAGTACCAAATACCAAATACATTTTATAAATAAATATAAAATCATCATGTCTTTATGAAAAAATTATTTAAAATTGTATGAGCTTTATTTCTGAAACTTAAAAATTTAACACGATCATATTGCTTAATTTTGTTTATTTAATAATCTAAAATTTCGTATAGGACTTTTAATATTTTGTATTATCATTACATCTCTATTTATGAAATGCATAATGCAATTATAATTTTTTCCGCCGTATAGGAACTGATGCACTTTTTTTTTTTAACATGTAGGAACTTTCAAATCTCATTTTAATATTCATATAGCCGTATGGGAACTTACATATGTTCCTTTTTCTATCGTGTAGGAACTAATATGTGTTAATCAATCATCTATACCAATAAAACATAGGAGCCGATAACGGTTTGTTATTTGCTATGTCGAACTTGCTAACAATTGGTAATCCTCCGCAGATAAGCACAACTTGTTTTTTTCTAACAACTTAAACAAGGTCGTAGCAAAGTCTACCAAACTCTACCGAAAACCCACTATAAATAATTATTGATTACCTTGTGAGTAAATGACTCGAGCGGGTAAGTCATGTCCTCGTGTCTGGCGGTCGAACGGCATTTTGAAGACGATTTTCCTAGGTAAGACAAATAGGAGAAGATCCAAAAGTCGTGCTATGAACAGGGTCGGGAAAACCAAATTAAAAACGATTTAAAAATTCAACTAATAAAAATAGAAAGTAGAGTGGACATGGGGACGAACACAGACATTAATTCGGGAGAGGGGAAAACTCCAATTTCCATTAGAAATCATAAACATTTTCATTTATTTTTTTAATTAAAAATGAAGTATATAAACCATTGGTAGACTGTACGTATTATGAAATATAAACCATTGTTAAATTATATTTCTACGCGTACTTTTCGGTTATCTTGACTACTTACGCGGTGGTTATCCTAGAACGTGAACCTTGCACGTGGATATACATCTTTTATTGACAATTGCAAAATATTTTGTCTTTTTGGATAACCGAAAGCGATGGTCGATAACCATAGAGCTACCTATTATTATAGTTTACGCGCTACACTGGACTGGACCTTGTGTATTTGTATTATTTATGTAAACCGTTAAGTGTAATTAACACTTTATTCTTTTTTCAGACCCCCCCCCCTCTTGGATACGCCACTAGCCATAGACATAGTTAAACATAATAGACAATTATAAGAAGCGATTTTTGGTTGTGTTGAGGCAGTCAAAAAAATGACCGCCTCAATGCAAGAGCCGTCTTCCAGAACGGGACCCTAGATCGGAGAGTTCTGTTAAACGGGTTGTGGACGGAACGGTCTTCCAGGATTGAGAGTCGGCAAACCGGGCCGTCGGCATCAGAATTTGCCGATGTAGGGACGATAAGTTAATTTTGAATTTGGTAAGTAAGTTACCGCACGAAACATAGCAAGTTAGCGAGTAAATATGTAAGTTCCTATCAAACGGATATGACCAAATAATAATACGAAATTGTTACTGCACAGAACAAGAGTTTCATAAAATTAAACGCGACATTTTTGTTTTTACTGTACAGACTCTACTCTCTCCTTCGTATTATTCCTCTCAATTCGATCAAAGGTCGGAAATTATCACGACTAATATGATGCTTGCCCTCGGCATCATTAAATAACTCCTTAACGGTGTTGCACTGGAACCGTTCGCTCGTATATTGATGCCAGATATCGCAGCCGGTTCGTATAATATGTTATGTTTAGCAAGCGAGAAGGAAATTCGTGTGCGTCCTAATTTTTATCCGTGTCGAAATGCTCCCAACGGCTACGCGTGATATTCACCGGCCATATCTCGTGCGGGAATTTTCCACTCGCCCGTCAATTTGAGTTGTCCGCGCGCGCGGCGATGTTGCGGGCGACCGGGCCGCCGCGCACATAATATCGCGTGTAAGGGAACGTGTCGGGAACGCATTGCGAAAACGGATCGTCCGCTGTTGCGGTCGGTTTTCGGACGAAAAAAATATCGAAAAAGCAGCTTCGCCTGCCCGCCCGTCGTGTGTTACCAAAGCGGGCGCGTGTTTACACACTGCGGGTGACTATTAACATGGGGCTCAATAAATCCGTGCTGTTCGTCTTACCGTCCGGAAGACATAATAACGCGTGGGTTGTGTGACGAACGATACGCAAAGGCGGACGTGAATAACAGCGGTGATGACGTGACGGCGCGATGTACGAGACAATACGCGGCCGGCGTTCAACAATAACAATAATCGTCATGATATTGAATCGAAATGCGCTTTGAACGGCGCGGCTTATTCCGTTATCGTTTGCAATACACGCGCGTGTGCGCGGGTCGCAGGTGGTGGGGGGGGAGGTGGTAGGGGCGGCGGCGGGGAGAGTGTCTTGTATCGCGATTAACGCATTATACGATTAACGTACAGGTGAATCGAACGCGAATGTAAAAATAGCCCGGTCGCCGCGGAGAAATACTTGGTTTGTTTTATTTTTTTTTTTTTCGTCTCTCCGTTTTCAGATTAAACGGGTACACCCGCGCCTCGCCTATATAACACGCGCTCGTCCGGCTCGTACGACACCAGTCGATCGTTGTTGCGGCCGCGTAGACGACATCGCCCGGCCGACGCGGACGCCACCCGGCAACACACGCGCGCACGGTCGACGGAACAGCGACCGCGTTCTGCGCACCATCGTTCAGCGTTTTGTCGCGCCGCACCGGATCGCATTGCCGTTGAATACAAGCGCGCGCAATACGCGGCGTTCGCCTTTTCGGACACGACGATGTTGAACGCGATCAAAAACAACCGCGGCCAATTAAAGCTGGTGAGTATGCGGCGTGAACTCGTGTATCCGTTGTTTCGTCGAACCCCCCCCCCCCCCCCCCCCC